>JH153122.1:475845-520737 GCA_000226015.1 Mnemiopsis leidyi
GCGTAGCCATAAAAACTCAAAAGCAAGCGACCGAGTTGACGGAGTGAAGGTTAATTGTTACCCCGGGCTAAAACGGAATATCAATTTATTTTTAGAGAGAACAGCCAAGAGACTCTCCCCGGTCAAAGGGAGCAACCAATTAATTGGTTTTTGGTAATTTATTCAAACATAACGAGCGCTACGCGCCCGTTATGTTATAAGATAATCCCCGGCGTGCGCATCTTTATTCTATATATATTATATATACTCTGAAAGGGATACTATAAAACATCGATTTGGAGTATAAATACTCCCGAAAAACTATAGCTCCTGCAAAAATGACACAATTTAATCATAAGAAAGGTATATTCAAAAATAGAAAGATATAAAAAAAGAGTAAGAAGCTCCAAGTCCGAGAAAAGTTTTCTCCGACACACTTAAAATAAAGCAATACTGCAATTTCTCATTTCATTCAGTTGAATAATTCCTCTAACGCAACATGCACTGTTTCACCTGTCCTGATAAAATAGCGAGAGCTTGGATCACCTGTAAGCTTCTACTCAAGTTCTGCAACAAGTTATAATCACTAGCTTACTAGAGAACTATAAGCTTTTATAAATTGATGCATCTCGTGTAGCTAAATTGTATCATATCTTATATCTGGTTGAATATGCAATTTGCATGGTGCATACCCCTGTGTCTCTACTTATACCTATCATACCTTGGTTTAGGTAGAACCTAGTAACTTTGAGGTCTAAAAAACAGTAAACACTAGCAAATAAGTGTCCTGAATATTGTAACTTGACTAACAAACCTGCAAAGCTTGGGAGATCATATAATTATAATTTATGCTTTCTCATGGTTGGTCTACGATTGATTTTTGGAGCTATCTGGGCAGCTTTTGAATTTAAGGTTTTATCATTCCCCCGAAATCATTCACCACGGTCGTAATAACAATGTCGAATAGTCATGATGATAAACAATATCATTGTATCAAGTTAAACGTTTGTGAAGGTAATTGTACTCATTGTATGATTAAGTTCTCCCTTGGATAAAACTTAAATAACACAGTTTCAAGCAAAACAAGCGAAACAAATGTGTGGCCGTGACTTGTTCAACTATAAAGATTCAAATTTGAAAAGCCATAACTTGCTAATACTAAGGAAATTTACAGTATCAAACACAAAGGTTGGATGCATATTGATAAGAACTTCAACACATTGTTTGTATCATAAGTAATTCTATAAGACAGCTCTTGCAGTGTTACTGGAAGCTACCAACTTGACTTAATCGATTAGTTTAACGGACCTTGCACTCTTGCAGTACTTAACTCATGATCAGCTGGTTTTTCTTATTGGAATCTTTCAATTATCATCATCAAAGTTTATTACAGCATCAATTGTAATCATAATTTAAAAAATGAACTTAAGGACCCAAGAAATGCCTTGACAACTGTTGACAAGTGAAAAAATGATAACAATCGGGGGAAACCAATACACCCATGTGACCAGTCACATGACCTGGGGGCTAAGTGAAAGGGCAAGCAATTCAGATAATAGAAATAGAAATCGAGGTATCATTTACTTGAAGCAAGGGTCTAGGAACTCTAGATAACCCTGTCCCAAATTCGATAGGTAATGACTAGGCAGGTAAACTTAAAGCCACACTGATGTATAAAACCTCAGTAAGTTAGGCTTCATAATTATCGATTTTATTACTTTGACTGTTAAAAACGGTTGACAACAGTGCTCTTCCGTAGAGTTCAATATAATGACATCTGGGTACCAGATATCAGTGCAATTTAAGCTGTGTTCAATATATGAGAGAATGTGGGATGAGACTTCTCATCTCTAATGCTTTCATTCGATCGTAAATGATGGTTATGATCCACGCGAACACGTTCAGAAAACCATGCAAAAATTAGGAAAATATTACCATAAGCATTAAACTTTCAAGAAAATTCAATAAACGCATAGAAACGTAAGAAAACTGTTGACTTGCCTTTTCAACGCCTAAAGGACAAGACATTACTGCTGCTGGCTAGTAACTTTGATGATATGTAATTCTGGACTTATTATGACTTGATGTTAAAAGAAGGGCCCATCGTTGACTGAAGAAAAAGTTAAACGCGGTATAATGTTTGAATCCTATAAACTTTAACGCAACCTATCAATACTTAATAGTTCAACCTTGCTTCAGTTCACTATCAAAGCCTGTGGCATATTAGCAAAACCATCCAACATGTATTTCTATTATTGTTATGAGTTGCACTTAGCTGAACACCATGAATATTTAAGCTTCTGAATAAATTAAACACCTGATATTAATTAAACTAAAGCATAATTACAGCTGTTTGAGAAATAAAACTGATAACATAAACTGGATCAATAGCGACTAACAATGATTTAATTCAACCTCGGTAAATGAAAGTAATGCAATGTACTTATAAAGTTTAATCGGCCAATGTCACGACTACCAGTGTTTGCCCAATGTGACAACCCGCTACGGCTTCACATTTATGACATAGGCCCTTCAGAATTCTGATTTGCTTCACAAGACCTAGCAAACTAATTATTTTCAACAGCTGGCAACACCGAAACCTAATGAACTCCAGATATGCGATTTTCAGAGGGTATAAATAATTCCTGCATACGCAACTGAACACTAGTATCAGGAGAAGTAACAACACGGACCAGGTCTCATATCTCTGACACGACAACAAGTCGAGAGGAGACCCCACAGTTCAAAACTACGTCAGTAGGAGGATCATATACGCTCCATACTTGAATCCGTACGCGAACCACAGTATATAGTCGCAATCCCTTGTCAGTGCTTAGTCGTGCTAGTTGCTATGGTTACCCCAGTAGCCATGGTTACTTTAGTCCTTGGTAGCCATGGTTATGCCGTGGTTTAGCATATGCATGGTCACTGTAAAATATACAATGGTTGCCGGAGCATGGACATGGCCGATATTTTGTTAAATCTTATCATTTGTCCTGGATAGACCATTCCACCAGCTCGCCGATGTATTTGAGATAATAGCTGCGCTGCTTTAAAAAAAGAAGGATTGATCACCATCAAGCTGCGAAAAATGAAATAACAATATTCTCAAATTGTGGTTCATAAAATTAAAACTGCATGGTCGCAAAATACAACACTGCGCATATATGCTCGAAATCTCTGGACTCCAAGTTGTAGTACTACTACTACTAGTCAAATCGATGTTTTATAACTGAATAACTGCACTGGCAAAAGGTTGCAGTAGCTAAATAGAAAAACATTAATTTGACACGTGCATATCGCACACAATCTAAGATCTCTAGCATAAACGCCTAGGGGGGGGAATGGGGATAATACTATAAGTCGTTAATTATCAAATCAACGCTAAGGATCTTCTCACGGGATGGCCGCATTGTCACACTCTTACACAGCGCCCTATAAAACTAGTGTCTCGTCAGAAGGACTGACCAGGTGCAAAGTAACTAGACCTGTCTTCATCATCTCTTTCTCTGCTTCCCTTCGTCCGACAGGTACATTGTCTGCCGGGGTGAATCTCCAGTTTCAAGCTGATGTAGTGGTATTGTATATACAGTGGAACTGTATTTACAGTTGTTTGAAATCTGGGACGAGAAATAACCAAGGTCTTGCATTTTTTTTGAAAATTTAGCCAATTAGCGTGATGATCATTATTGTCATTATTTCTTATGGTGTAAAGGACCATAATCTATACACTTATACAGGACTATAATCTATCAAGAGTCAGTCTAGGTTTAAATATATAGAGTGCAAAATGTCAGATAAATAATGACCTTGAACAACGGTATCATTCAGAATCATAGTCTCTGTTATGGTTTTTAAGCTTCAATTCTTCAAAGTCAAAGTTGACATCACCACAACTACGCTATATAACATATTACTTTTATCATTAGGTTTATAGAGAAGAAGATAAGTGAAAGTCGTACTATAACAATAATTAACTGGTTGATTTCACAAAAAATGCATGGTGCTTTTTAGTTACACGATTACACGAGAGTTTGCGAGTGCATCTTTTCAGAATTACACACCATAAGTTAGTAGACTTAGACTGGGTGTTCCTTCAAACCACAATTATGTTTTCCTTATACTGTAAAATATACTTAAATTTCTTACGTAGGCAAAATAAGTTGTATATTAAATGTTTATCTTATCATTGAATAACAGGAGGGTATTTTGGTGGGGGTCACAAATTTTTCATACTAGGTATCATTTGACAGCGATTGACCAATGAAATTTTAGGTACGGCCAATCAATATTTAACAACGCTATCAGTATCACGAGATGCAAGCGATTTTTGATCCCACCCCAAAAATACTTCATCTATCAATAGTTGATTAAATTTATTGTTCATCAAATAACTTGATATAGTGTTCTTCTAGATTCAATGTCCTCGTCGCGTTATGGGTACGCAGTCACGCAGATCACATTCAAGAGCAGCTCCATCCTCAGGAGCATCTACAACGTCACTTCAACTACAGACTACCAGCAAGTAAGTAAAGAATTGTATTACATGACACCCGATTTCTTGTTACTTTGTTATACTTTACGTCTGCCTCATGGGATCCAGAAAACAGCGTATTACAAAGTTAGATACAATACAAATCAGGCAGTAGAGTGAAGAGGTGACATGTCCTGTGCTGGAATGGGCCCCCGGTAAGTAATCACACCTACCTCTGGCAATACCAGCTGGTTTATTCTGCACTTTACCTACTGTCGACTTAAAGTGTGATCGATATAGATTTCTTTATAGTTAGGAGTCCTAACTTAGGACGATGTTTTCTCATCGTATATTGTTATACAAATACAAGTGCTTTTCGGTTGTTATCGCGTGGCAAGTCTTTGAAATAAGTCCAATGTAATGATTCGATATTGTTGCTAACTAGATCATAGTAGCTTTCTCCAAAAGTCCTCACTATCTTGCCTTAATCCTAAACTCAGCAATTAATCCAATCAGCAAATCAGTGATCGACATCAAACCTAGCTCCCCGACTCAAAATAAACGTGTTGAACTCTAATAAATCTAAACGCAAACACGGTTTTAATTTCCTATAGATTTGATCTGCTTGTTGTAGCACATTTGGGCCGATTAACTTGATGCTGATACTATATATGGCTTTACAACTTTATTAACTTTTTTTAGTTTTCTCTTGACTGTTATCCATAAGAAAAGTGAAAGGGTTGAATATTATTCAGAGGTTAATAGATCTCTGACCATCCAGGCACATTTTATCGAGTCTCCGCCATAGTGTAGTGTCATTTAAGTGACACTCATGTCTGGTAGACATTAATGAGAGTGTTTCTAGGTTAATGGCCAATAATTGTAAACACGAGGAACCCACGTTTTATTTGAGTTACTACACAGACCCTTCGTGTATCCCTTCAAGCCACAATAGTATCACGACTACAGCCTAAAACTTATACCACCTTGGCCAATAATCTTATAATAAGTGTTTTGATGCTTTCATTTGCGAGGACGTGCAAAAGATGACATGGTGGACTTTTTGAATTGAACGCAGTTTAATAACTCATTAATGAGTTGCCTCACTTTTTGAATCCTGATTATGATTGCCAACTATTGCTATTGACCAAAGTTTTACCTCTTATTTTAATCTCGGTCTTACCTGATACTACTCTTAATGTTGTAATACATGATCAGTCAATTTTATTTCCTGATTTGCCTTTCAAGCCTTAAGAAAAGGGATGACTACCACATTTATATTATTGATGGTAAACAATCTAAATGGCATATGGGCCGATTACTCATCGTTTATACAGCCAACTGAAAAACGATGAGTTCAACAACAGAAATTCTTTTTCTCCCCAAATTTAGCCATTCGTTGATTGGAATAACGAAAACAAGAACTTTACGAAATTAATTTTAATAGCAATTATAACTTCGCATTTTATTCTAAAAGTAACTTTATCAGTAAAATTTATCAGTTAAAAAATTTATCACTTAAAAACTTATTAATTAAATAATTCTCTAAATGAGGAGAGAAAGGATTTGTCTTGTTAAACTCATCATCAATCTTGCGACTTCCAGCTCTACTGCAATACTTAATCAAGTAAAGGATATATCGCAAGATGATCAAGAAAACCAAAAACCAGTCTATTATCTACGGAGTGGTGTTGATTTTAACCGGTTATATCCTGTTTCTCATCATTCCTTCCCCAGTTCTTGACCATGCCATTTCAAATATTGAAATTCAATGTGAGTTATTCACGAAGCAGATGCTTAAGTTTATGACTTGCTCTCTGAAGTGAAGCTATGAATTTAAGCCGATTAATAGTATTAATTCAAACTGCAATATCAGACTTTGTTCAAATATACTGTTAGTTTTTCGAGGCACAATAAGTAGAAAACAAACTGAGACGATGAATCATCAAACAAAATATATGTGCCAGGAAACTTTTCACTCCCCAAGACAACTTGTGAAATCTTGTCAGGGTTGTTAAAACGGACCGAAAATCAGAAATATCAAGAAATAAAACTTTCCCAAATCCGAGAATACTGCGTTGACAAGCTTGGAGTTACCTACAATTATAGCCGGTAAATGTTTTGTGTTTTTACGTGCTGACCTCGGTCCGCGCTGTTCTGTCATTATTTTGAACAATTACGTTTCTCATACCACGGATGAACTCGATCAACGCAGCTAATTACAGTTCCCTACGTTCTTTCATACCATAATTGTTTGTATAGTAATTAGTTATCTTGTGATGGATATCCATTTAAAGATAATCATTATAATTACACAAAATTTGATATTGATATACTTGTATCATGACATTTTTATTGTTTAGATACAAGATGAGAGCCGATAAAAACCAATTTAAAGTTAAACGTTTCATAATGTTAATGAAAATTATGGATTCAAACATCAACATATCGTCAAATTATCTGCAGCCGATAAGCTGGGAAATGTAACAAGCAAGATAAATAAAATTCATTCCCAAAAAGAAACTCTATGATGGCTGAGTAGCGCAGAGCTTACGGCCAGGGACTTCCAATCGAGACTTCCAGAAGTCCTCGGTTCGAATCTCTGTGCTAACAGCAGCTGCACGTGGCGTCTGCGTCGTTGACGCTCTGCTAGTGGGAATCCGTTGAGTTTATGTAGCCCCCATGAGGTCGCCTCAGCCAAATTTACGGGAAACCATGTTTGAGGGTTAAATTATTGGCTACGCATGATGTGGTTGGTAAAACCGTCGCTGGCCGCGTATAAGATCCTTTGGTACTTGTTATAATTGGCAGGTTACATTATAACCATATGGCTGTTGCATACACCGTCATACCGAATTCAAACAACTGTTAAACACAAAATTAAAAAAATGCCGCTGTTATATTCCCGTAGAAACCTTTAAATAAACGATCAACTTTGTATTTTCCTCAGAAACCACCGACTTGATGAAGTGCCGGACGAATATTATGCAAAGTTGAACTATGTCGCTCAGCACCTGTTTATCAACGACGACTACAAGTTCATATACTTGTCTGTCCCCAAGGTGAATTTTAATTGTAAATTTACTTACTGTTTATAATTTACAACTAATCTGAATTAATGTCACGACTCACGTGTTTATAACAACTTTCTCGATCTCTGTTAGTCGGGGCTATAATAGTATAATTTGAAGTATGAAGTACCAAAAAGCAAATATCGAAATATCAGCAATAATAAATCAACTTCATTGCTTATTTAAGTTTTTAACGTTATATCGTGACCGGAAATGAATAAAATGCAACATTTTAGGTTTGTGGATCAATCCTCATTTATGTGATAACTTCCTGCTAGATACCAGTCAGCTAGATCTCAAGCACTATAACAGTCATGTGAATTAATCATTGCGGTCGTGTCTAGAAAAGGCTCAAACTATAAAAAGTAATTACTAGGAAGCGATCCACTACAACAACCTTAACTTCACCAAGGTAGTAACGGCTAGAACGTATCCTTAAAAAGGTCTGTCTCCACTTTACCAATGTTTACAAAAAATCAAAAGTTGGAACTGCTAATTGAAAAAATTCTGTAAAATCGTCTTGGCAGACATGACATCATACCGGTAACAGTAAAACCCGCCTAAGGGTTCTCAGAGGAGGTTCTTTTAAGTTATCGTCCGCGTCTATGAGAATATATGGATTCTGCAGTTCAAAGAAAAAGTAAATATTGTTCATAAATACTGATAGTTGATAAATTTGGACGAGCTATCTATAGTGAAAAACCCATTTCAACAAGATATTGATTCCAAAGTACTATAGGAGTATATAGGGTCTGGATTGTGAAATTCATAGTCGAACGAAGTGATTTTATGACTAATTGACTTAAGTAGTCTCGCATAGGGAGAGTGCCGAGTTGGCAAGTTACATCCACTTATAAGCTTCACAGTACTGCACTCATCAATTACAAGCGATGTGTTAGCGATGAAATTGACATGACTTTAATCATATGTTCATTAAGTTTCTAATGACTTACGCTAACGTTCCGTAAGTAGATTTATCGCCTTATTTTAGGCTTAACGCGCATCTGTTCGGCCATAATTACCTCTGGTGCCTCACCATATAAACTGCGATTATTCACCGAATGAACAAATTACTGAGGTGATCAAAAATGCTGTTACGTGAATGAAATTTCACTAAATTAACATTTATCAATCCGATTATAATTAGCCGGAAACCTGGCCTTTGATCGCCATCACTGAGCAAAAGTATGAAAATAGATATTTTCTTCCCCTCCTGTCACATATAATATATATCATTCTATAAATACCCCTTCGTGCATTAAACATCAAAGAATTTATGGAAATCTTTTAAAGCGGTTATTGGCAGGTGGCGTGCAGCAACTGGAAGCGGCTGCTTCTTCGTTTGAAAAACGTGACGAACGAAAACAAGTTGGCTTGGCCCCACTCGAACGGGGACCACAAACGCTTGGTGAGAGGAAATCTAATTTCTTGATTTATAACGCTATATTTGTTAAAGATACGCTCATTTTATATGCTCAATTTCGGTTTAACTTATAGGGTGATATAGAAATAAACTAATATATTATGATGACATTTTCCAAGTTGAGATTTTAAGATGGATTATTGATCCTAAAATATAAGTTATAAAGATACCTCCCTGAGACGACGTGGTTACTAGACGTCGTAGTCACATTGACATATATGCTAACCATATTGCAGTCAACCATAAGAGGAAGGTTTTATTTAACCTGGAACCAACCCCTCCGACTTTCTGAACAATAGGATGCAGCGATCACTAAAATTACAGATCAAATTAATTAGGTCGTATAATAAACATGCAGACTAGGAATTACAGTTGACAGTAGACTGATCACTTATATTCAGTATCTTTCCTTAACGTAGGAGAACGCTACTTAACCTGTTTTATTGAATAAATTTAAGGAAGTTATCTCAGAAATCACTTAATTGGCCAAGTTTAGCTATTCTTTGCACGATCTTCTCATTGTGGAATTATAGCAACGTGTATCGTGTATAACTATTTAATGTCTCGCAAAACATTGTATTTGTATCACACCCCCTCCCCCCTAATTAAGCTAAATATTTATATAATTCCAAATTTAGTGACCTAGAAAGACCACTAGGACGCCTAATATCACATCTACTCTTAACAACTCCGGTATCCTTCTATAGTCTAAATAACCACGGTACACTTTTACTGTTAGTCCAACCAACAATATAGAACGATTTAACTAACCTAAATAACAACAGCTTGTTATCCCTCTAGGTGGACCTGCCTAGAGAGGAATGGAGGGCGGTACTACAAGACTACGGCTACTACAAGTTTGCCTTTGTCAGGAACCCCTGGACAAGACTCGTCAGTGCCTACGTGGACCGGTTCACCAGACACGACAAATGGTGGTATGGATTCATACAACAGTGAGTATATTTATCAAACAATAAACATGCACACCAAGTGTCTTTGTTCAACTGTAAGTGTCTTTGTTCAACTGTAAGTGTCTTTGTTCTATAGTACCTTATTGTTATGAACAAAATACTATAACGATTAACATCCGATGGTGATGGATCGATTATCATCGAAGTATGTTACAAAATCCAACACCTCGATAAAGCAGCTTCAAAGTTTCATTGTAATTTTGTTTAGATCAATCGTAATTCTTAGAATTCATAGGCATCTTCAACTCTCAAAATACTTACGTTGAACTTAGAACTGGGAATCAATGCTCAGACTCTTCATCAAATCATAATTTTACAGATATAATTGCTTTTTTATTTACGATTTGATAAAGTAGCTTTCAGTTCAAGGTTTTATAAGCGCAGCTATATCTGAGTCTGCTATATCAAACAGTCGTCACCTATCTTAAAGTTAACGTACCACCCCTGAAGTTGCATTGAAGTGAGAAATCTGAGCTTCAACGAAATGGAAGCTTTCGCAACATCCTCGATTCCGCATAAAATTGAGGAAAATAGCCTGCATTTGTCAAGATGCTTGCGCATGCCGACAAATTTTCAGCAGAAATACAGTGATGGGACGAAACCTTTATCGACGCAAACAACCTAGTGCAATTAGCACTTAGAATGCGAGTGTCTGCAAATGAAAACAAATTCAAAAAGTTCGGCCGTAATAGATATGCACCAAAATTTGACTCAATGCAAACAAAATTCGCCGCGGTTTATTCCCATGCCATAAAACATACTTAAGAATAGAACAGTGTCTTGAATATTAAATCTCACCCACAGTAATTCATACAATAACAACGCGATTCAGAGCGCACAGATTTGTTACACCACGATAATGGTACAATGAAAAGAGTGTGTCATTGTTCATGCAATGTGAAGTGTAACATGATTCATCGAAGCGATTTGATGTTTTTTGGCGGAGAATTTTGATTAATAATTTTGAGTATTAGTTGATAATTGGTATTTAGCAAGCTTCATATTTCGGGATAGCCTCCTGTAGGAGGCAACGCCCAATACTAATGCTTCTACAGATCCACACGAATCTGCATAAGTGGGTAGATATAATGTCATACCTATGCGTGTGCTACCTAAAACCGGTGTAAAACTTTAAAATTGCTATATCAACAAAAAAATTACTATCGCAACAATAAATTGCAGTTTAAGTTTGCCGCTTATTTTAAAGTGAAAAAAGTTTATATTTTGACTCAAGTTATCGGCCGATTGAAAATTATCATTAATATAAACCACTTTGCTCTAAGGACAGAAGGGAAACGCATGATAAAAAATCATAGAGTAGGAGCAACGGAGAATGAAATAAACGAAGGAAGTGATGTGAAATTCAAAGAGTTTGTTGAAGATATCTTAGACCATCATAACAAGTGTCCCAATGAAAAAGTTGCAGTTGTAAGTATAATATAGATTAAATTTCAATTGTGATAGCCTTAAGTTGTTAATTAAATCAATCTTTTTTGATGTGTTGATTTGCATGATTTAAAATATTTAACGTTTATTGCTTAGGAATAGGATAGAGCCAATATTGGAGAAGTTTGCAAAAATTTGTGACTTTTGTTTTGAGAAAGATTAGGGACAGAGATGGTTTTTCAACTATCTGCTTGGTTAACACAGCGAAAGCAATAGTTTAATTCACTTCCAAACTCCTCAGAATCTAAACGAACACTGGAACCCACAGTTTTTCATAGCCGGACTCTGTCATCCCTGGATAGAATACGACTTTATCGGACGCTACGAGGAGCTGGACACAGCATCTCTGGAAGTATTCAAGAAAGTTCACATGCCTGATTTCATTGACAAGTTTCCCAAACCCTCCCGAAATAGCTCTACCGTTCTCAGAGCTGCAGTAGAATACTCCTTGCTGGACACCGAACTTTTGGTGAATTTAAGCAAGCAGTTTCGACCAGACTTTGAAATGCTTGGATATGAGGCACCAATGGAGTTGTCACACATCCTCCCTTCCATTGGATTTGAATTTGATGAGGAGAGCGTCTGAAGAAATTTTGCACTTTGAATTAAATGCTTTTAAGTAATATGGTTCTATTAATTTCATCAAAGACATTGAAAGATTGGAGTTTATATAGAAAACCAATTTTATGATACAAACTGACAAAATTTCATTGTTAAACACTAACAACAATCATTATGTTTGTTAAAAGTGATTAATTTATCTAATTACCAATTTATCTAATCACCATTCATTCAAAGAACCATGCTGCAATCACCATTATAAAAATTCAAAAGTATTGATTAAAAATGTCAACACTGTGATTAAGTGATTTCTGTTCATCCCACCGGTTTCTCACAAGTCAATTTGTTCGACGCGTGATTTATCAGTGGTGGTTTACCACAAATAAGTACCTCTTCAACAAGTCTATCCATTTCACCGTAACTAAGGGATGGCATCGATTGTGAAGTCTGCAAAGTTGCCCCAAACGGCTTTTGCTTTGTCCTCAATGACTTCTTGAAAGACTTCTTGATGTTGTTCTTGAACTCTTCAGTGGACGTCACTGATGGGAAGAGGCTTATTGTTGAGAGTTTGAGGTTGTTTAGATTTATCTGACTCATGGCTTTGACTTCACAGGAAGTACTTACAAAAGTGTTGCTTCTGTCAAGGAGACCTTCGTCCGATCGTAGTTTGGTCTTCGATTCTGGTGATTCAGTTGTTTAAGGAACTTAAAGATAACAATATGTCAAGTGTTTATTCCAGAAGGTTACTTTAGATCAATCATCTTAATGTCACGTCGTCACGAAGATAAATTGGTTGCTGCAAGATAAATCAAACAAGTGGTAAAAAGTTTTGAAATTAAAATAGATCATATGCCAATTATTCATGTTCAAAACCTTTCCTGTCCGGTGAGAGTTGCATCTGCAAGCAAGAAAGATCGGGAAGAGAGTATTTCATACATTTTCTATTCGATTTGAACAAAGTGCCCGAATCAGTCAGCCCATTGTAAACAACAAACTTTCTTTGAAAGGAACTTCCATCACCGAGCTTCATATTCTGCCCTGATTATTTTTCACGTACGAAATAACAAAAAACCTCAAATCTAAGTCATTGCAACTGACAATGAGGATCAGTACACAATACTCTAAGCAGTTCACCGGACCAGTTTGAACTCACTATCTGTGGTAAAACTCAGACAGTCGCTCATTGGATGACAGTCATCACGTGATGTGCAGCTGATAACGGCAATAGGTAGTTCTACACGTTCAAATTTTAAACCAGGCCAGATTGCTTGCTTGCTATCTTATATCTGCATGACATGGTCGAGATATGAGGTTAGTTAATAAAGCACGACTAGCATGTTAGCAGGCTATATAAGCAATGTTAGCACTTGATATTTCTTTCAATTACAGTTTAAAGTGATTTGGAGACCTTGATAATGATAGTTATGGTCCAGACAGCCGACGTTGGTGTTTAATGTTTTTGTGGTTTTGATTCTAATTATTACAACTTAAAGATGTCCCAATAGTAACGAAATAGAGCCAAAGCAATCCGTCGCGGTTATGATAATTACTTATGAAATATGAATACATGATTTTTGCGTGGAGAACATTTTCACACCAACTGAAAGTTGAACATGAAAACATAAATAAGGAAATTGCTCCAAAATATCATTTGCGCTTTATAACGAAAAGCAACTATAAGGATTGGTATTCAAGATGTTTAACTTGAAGAAATGAAATTTAAATCATATTTAACAATTATAAATTTCCTTGTTATACGTCTGATACTTAATACTCAATGTTTTTTGGAAATTCGGATTTTTCCTGTAATGATAACAAAAAGTTTTACCATTTCATTCCGCAGAACATTAAAATTTGGATCAAACAGTGCGTTTAACTGATATTTCATTCAAAAGCTCTTGGTTCTGAATGGCTCAATATAAAGTGCTTCATGATGCTCATAAGTTATTATAAGAAAACAGTTAGTACAACTATTTGATAAGGCAAGTACCGTGTGTAATTCTCATTTTTACTGTAAGGACTAAGCTAGGAGATATAGCTTCAAATAGAAAATGAATACTTCCGTAGAGCTTTGAATAATTTCGAAGTACCATGCGGATAACAATCTAAATCTTTTTTATAAATCGACAGTTATGAGAGTCATCTTATATTTGACTTATGGCTAATAAGACCCTTCTTGGTTAGAATCAATTAAGCAATTAGATAATTGCTCTTTTGGTCTTATAGTACTTTAATAATCCTACGCACGTCACACGATGTAGCTATCTGCTATATCGCTACATAAAGCTATAAAGTAATAATAAAAGTCTCCAGACGGTGCAGACAGCTACTATTTATTGAAATGTTGCAAGCTAAACACGTAAGTCGAACTTTCCAAGTTTTGTGTGAAATCATTTTTGATGAATCCTGGCAATTCGTTTGCTTTTCAAGTCTTAACGCAACTTTCATGCCTATGTATATATAACTGATAAGCTTGATTATCATAGTTTTTGATGCGTATATATTTTCTTAGGAAAATTTAATGATAACCTGTATTCGTGCAGATATATGACGTACAAGTAGATAATTTCAAAGAATTGAAGATACCTCTATGGGTCGAGGGCAGCGAGGAAAAACGTCGATGTCTAATTTTCCATGTCAGAATCGGTACGTGCGTTAAAATATTGTTTTTTCATGCAAGTAATAGATGTATCGGGCATTAGTTCAATTATAAGTAAGTTAATATTACTTTCTACTCAGTGTATTGCTTTTTCATTAATCTTTTATAGGTTTTTGTAATGATTAAGGTTGATGTTGAACATTGATATATTGACTTCCGGATACTTATTTTGAAGCCATTTCTCAGGAACTATACAGCTATAAAAGGAAAAGAAGAAAAAGTCGCAAAAAGCCAAAAATCATCACATATGAGAGCTTTACATCAGAATCAGAATCTATGCAAACTTTGCCTGAAACTCAAAAAATCATAAAAGATAAACCAGTCAAAAGAAAAAAATCGTTCGTAAAACGACTGGCGGTACTGTTCAAGAAAGATAAAGGTAGCTGCGAATTAATTTCAACTAAAAAGAGGATATTGTCACCTGTTAAATGTGTTCACCCCCACATGCCTCACCCACCAAAGAACTACACATCTGGCTACCAAAAGAGCTGTGCTCAAAACCTTAACTTTACAATCCCACACGGAGAGACCCAACCATTTTGCAATTGTAGACAGCCCATCACAGTTGCTGAAACTCGTATGAAAACTCTAAAACCAGGGAGCTTTGAAGACTCAGAACGTTTTGACGTCATCAGCGTGTGTCAATGTGGTTGTCCTATAGACAGAAACAAAACACAGCCCGACTACTGTGCTTGTCAAAGTCCCACTCCAAAGACGACAGACGTGTCACTGTGCGAGTGCGGAAGCAAAGTTAACCCATCCTACTTTTCCAAGGCAGAAAGTGAGTGTTCCTGCACGGAAAGTTTGGTGGAAGCACCGTGTGAGACATGTAAACAAGCTGGGAGGAGATCTAGCGTGCTGTTCGGGAGTGGTGATATCATCAGTGGTAGCCGTGTCGGAGACTCGGCCCACAGACACGCTCCATCTCCAGATCTGTCCTCAGAGGTTACCTTGTCCCTGTCACGGGCTGGGCCAGGGTGTTGGCCGAGGAAACGTAAACCCAGGATTACGGTTAAACGGAAACCTATCACAAGGGTCCGACGTCGATCCGGTTCATCAACAAATACCTCGACTGCCTCGCAGTCTACGATACGAGCTGGGAAAAAAGTGGATTTGGTAAGAAAAAACCATAAAACTAGAGTGATTTGCGACTTTTCGAGTGATTCAAGCTCTGAAGCTTCACTTTTGTCTAGAAAAAAACACCGAGCAAAACCTGAAACTGTGACTGGCTGCTTTGGTGGTATAAACGCAAAACGGACTACGATTATCACAGATAGTGACAGTAGTTTAACGTCTGTATCAGATCTATCGGACCAAGATGCGACCGTAAACCCTAGAATAAAAAGTTTGGGAAATCAAGGCAAACCTGACACTGTTAGTTACTGCAAGTGTAAATTTCAATCGGGAAGCTCTCCGCTCTGCGCTGTAACTTCAATAAATAAAAGTGGTGTCGAGTCAGCAGGTCTAGCACCGAAACCGCAATTAAAAAAGAATAAGTTTGGCTTCTGCTGTTCAAATGTACCGGAGAGCGAATCGAATACAAGTTCTTTAATCGAAACTGCCATACTCAATAATGACACCACGATCTGCAAAGATTGCAAGATTAGTGCAAATAGCGAGCAGGATGTCAGCTATTGCAAATGCCATAAGAGAAACCCAGCAGTGTCAAACTTAAAGACTAATTCAAGTTCTCATGTGCCGATAATGCCACATAATATGTTGACGCCCTCCTGCCACTGCTTTAGACCTGCATTGTACAACCAGTACCACCATATAAGTGGATGCACCTGCAGACCCAATATCAAACACTTCCAAGAATGTGAAACCAAAGATTATCCTAAAGTTTCAGAAAATTCGTCGTCTCAACCAACTCATTCATCTAAAAACTTTGCCTGCACCACGCTCATGGAGTGCTCCGCTACCCAACCTAATTCTAAGAAAGACATAGTTTATGAGGAGAGTTCCTCTGATCAGGGAGTTTCTGGTTCCTCTCTTCATGTTAGCCTACAAGTGAGCAGTGATGGTTCAGTACAGAACTGTCAGCCACCTAGTGAGACTCAGCTGATA
The DNA here is from genome assembly GCA_000226015.1 of Mnemiopsis leidyi. Classification (NCBI taxonomy): domain Eukaryota; kingdom Metazoa; phylum Ctenophora; class Tentaculata; order Lobata; family Bolinopsidae; genus Mnemiopsis; species Mnemiopsis leidyi. The sequence continues at coordinate 492,497 of JH153122.1, forward strand.
GATACAGATTCGTCTCATTTGGTTCCAGTTCCACCAACAGATGTCGAGCAGTCAAACTCTATTAGTTCAGATGGAATCTTGACGCTTGCGAAGACAGTAACGGAATCAGAACTTCTTAAAAGTCATGCGATTGCGAATCAACCGATGATTGATCCTAAACAAGCAATAATTTTGAGTCAATCAGGATCTTTTGCAGACGCCGTCAATTTTAGTCAAACAATAATTGAGGGAGAGCAAAACGTCTCTAATCAGGCTTGTGATTCGAATCATCAAACCGTGGTTCATGATCACCAGCAAATTTCCAATAAACAAGCAGCGCCTGCTTCCCAGCAATCGTGTTTGATGTCAAATTCATCGCAGCCGCGGCAGTCTCAATTTGAGCCAGTTCTATTAAACCGGGGCTCACCTGTCAAGCTTATGTGCAGGTTTTGTAGCAACCACACACCTACTCCAGATTCTGTTGACATGCTCTGCGAGCTTTGCACGCTGATTCAAAGCAGGCAAACACCTGACGCTTGTGTGTCGGAAAAACAGGATAATATCTCCATAATACCCAAAAACGTTTCTGTTTACAACAGATCTGAAGAATTCGAAAGTCCCACGTGGCTCCGAGAAAGAGCATCTCTTTCGAGCCCTCTTCCCATCTCTAGTTACACATCTACTTTTGATAAGAATGAGGAAAAGTTTGCTCCCTGTGAGGTTATTCCTGTCATCAGTACTTCCTCTGGACAGTATATAGATCCCGGTGCAGCTGATCAAAACTGCAATATTATTCCCATAGCAACTAGAACTGCTAGTCCCAGTGCAGCTGATCAAAACTGCAATGTTGTTCCCATAGCAACTAGAACTGCTAGTCCGATATACTTCAAGGACTTCTCAAGGCGAGGCTCTCCCATGCTCCTTCCCTCGATCGAGGAGGGGATGCAAAGACAGCGTCCCACTTCTCCTTTGTCAGATACGACATCGGTGTCTTCACTGACAAAGTGTACTTCGTTATCTAGAAGATCTAGAGCATATACTGGATCCTCTGTGCAAGAAGAAAGTCATGTATTATCGTGTGTTGAACCTGAGGTGAAGGAGAAAGAAAGTACAGGACAATATCTAACCTTCAATTTGGAGCAGCAAGCTACGATTGGTAAGTGCGACTTTAAATTAAAGTAAAAAAGGAGCTCATTTTTAAAAATTGCACTTGTTTGTACCATGAACTTTGACTACAAATCTAAAACACAGCGACAAGCCTTCAATTTTTACAACGGTATATTGAGATCATTCTGAGTAACTTAGCTACTACTTAAATAATAACAACTTTATTTTTTTAGGTACTGAAGCAGTGGAGAAGTTGGGAAGAAATTATTTTAACCAGGCCATTCGAGATAATTTGATCGGTATGCCTCAAGGTACGTTCACTACGTTCAACTACAAGCATTTACTTTCAGAAGTTTATTTATTACCTTCTTTTGCTTAAATCAAACTTGTTTATCTAAGTGTTGTTCTGTTTTATCCCTTTCATCATCGTCGCTAAAAATTTGCTGCTTTAAGTTTAGAGTATAATAAAGCATAACACTGAGATGGAGTGTTACTGTTAGGAACGCTGCAAATTCTAGGGTCTGATGGTCTCCCCAGTCGAGGACTGAAGGACATATCTATCAATTATAATCCACTATAATGTTTCAGTGGCAGTGGTTTCCTACGCAAGCAACATAATGGAGAACTACCCCTCCCCGTACATCTCGAAAAACAATAAAGATACGAACAATGGAGTTAATGATCTGTCCGACAGTGTGGGTCGCTCTATCGCATCTTCCACGGAAACACTTATACCAGATGTGCTTCAAGAAAATGTAGCTGTCAGGGATGAGACAGTGGATTGCCAACCTGAGTGTCAAAGGAACAGAGTAAAATCATTGGAGGACGGGTACTTCTCACATGAATCTGACCTTGCTAAAACCAAACCAAAACCCGGAGAGACTGCTGGAAATACCCATGTTAATGACTCTGGTAACCATCAACTGAGCCGGGTGGAGTCGAATATATCGATAGTTTCGGTTGATATGAGCACGTGTCAAACAACGACATCGGCGAGATCGCCTATTCCACATGAGTTCATCACTTCCGGGTCTTTGCAAACTTTGGGAGAGAAAAGTTCGTCTTGTGGAGAAATTCTCGGTTCTCGGTCGTCTCTTAGCAAGAAATCTTTTAAAGGTAAAGCTTTCGGTTTATTTGTGAGACTCGTCCAAAAATTAATTACTTGTTACGCTTTCTGAGATTGATTAATATTGTCTATTTATAAGTCAGACGTATGCATAATATTTGCACCTATAGATTAACAGCGTTTTAGCTGGTAGTTGCATAGTTGAAATACTGCAGTCCGTTTTAAAGGAGACTGTGAGAAGGAAATGACTTTCATTCTCATAACGTTTGTGTGTGCTTTGTTCTGGCTGCCAATAGTTTGTTTTGATTTAAAACTTTATGCATAAATTAATCATTATAAAGTACAACGATTTATAGTGTTGACAGAATGCTTTGCGCTTTATTTCAAACAGTGAAATTTGATGAAGTGTAAATTTAAATGTTACCACATATTCTCTAACAGATCAATATGTGAACAAAATGAAAGGAGACGAAATATTCCCACTGCGCGATCTATCTGGCTCTGATCTACAGCAGAAAGTTTTCGCTCGATGGATTAATGTTCAGCTCCATGAAACTGGCCGCAAGGTAGTGTGACTGTTACTGCTAGTGATCTGCTAGTTGGTACATCTAGTTTTGGTTATTACAGCTGGCTTAGTGGTTCAATACCAAACGATTCTTTTCCTGAGAAAAGAGATTTTATTGTTGTCCCACGAATTAAAATTGAACACATAAACTTGCAACACATTATACTCAGGTCGATAATCTGGTAGCAGATTTAGTTAATGGTACAATTCTTGTGGAGCTCGTGCAGGCACTGACAGGTGAACGACTTTTCGGGACTATACCTAATCCCCAAAGTAAAGAGGATGCCATAGCAAACATTCAGGTATTAGAATTTCAAATGCTATGTGTTTATGTGAAGCTTTTGTAATATGAATAATGAATTTTCCCGAAATTACTATTCTTGATTTGAATTTGTTATAGGACAGTTCATTCATATCGATGTAAAAAACCGCCTCTCTCAAAGTAACTCACAGGTTTCCCTCAATGCCTTGGCGGCTGATGGAGTAGAATTTGAGGGGGTCGAGTCTGTGAAGATGCAAGCGGGAGATGTTTTCCAGATATTGAGGTTACTTTGGATTGTGATTCTAAGGTATCAAGTCACTTTGTGGGATGAAAATGGAATCATTGAAAGTGATCCTGTGAATTGTTTAATTCAATGGCTAAAAGATCATGTAAAGGAGATAAACGCAAGGTAATGTCATTATTTAGCCTTGCTCACGATAAGTTGTTTTTTTACATTTGTATTTGTCTGCAACTTGAAATCATAAATTTCTATAATAAATTCAAAGTCTGCGTTTAACAAGAAAAACTTTCTTAAGAAAAGTTGTTTAGTCTCACTGAGCTGCAGTTTGCAGTTTGATCTGTTAAGCGAAACAGAAAGAGTAAATTGAATAAGATCACTGTTACTCGGTATTCATGTACTCCATGTTTCCAAAAACTAGACCATTGGTAAATTATTTTCCCGAATTCAGCAACCTGAAAAGCAGCTGGTCGGATGGAAAGCTGCTGACTCTGCTCGTAAACTCAGTGGTCCCAGGACTCTGCCCTGGGGGACAGGAAGCACATTCAGAGAACGGTCTCATGTTTTTAGAGCGGGCCATGGACCGAGCTGAGGCCTGGCTTGGTGTGCCACAGGTTCGAATACATATCGTTTAATTTGATATTATAGCACCAGATCTAATCTTAATACTCTTACTATGTTACAGAACATAACATTCCGTTGGAACTCACAGTTGCACTTGTAGTTTATCATGAGGATAATTTGCTTTTTAAAAAGATCTTGTTCACACCTTGCCTACCAAGTTGTAATTTTCACCCATTTATTCCATCGCAGGTGGTACTGCCATCAGAGCTTCATAACGAAGAAGGTCTCGATGTTCACTCGCTTCTGACCTACCTTTCCTTATTCAGACATGCAGAACTCCTGAAAGAAGGGGCCCCGCTGTGTTTTCCTGATAAGGTGGGTATTTCGGCATCTTTCAACTCTTCAACTCTCATAAATCACCGAGATTTAAAGTTTCGAGAATCTATCTTCGAGAACCCTGTATTTACACAGAGTTTTACCAGGCATTTGCGATCGGAGCTGGAATCACCGGAGACAATGTGATACCCCAGTTCATGACAAGTTTTGACATCGACTGTCGAATGTCTGGCTTGGGAGACCTCATAGTGAGGATTAGTGTTGGGGAGGAAAAGGTAATGATTCGAATTACTTTTTGTATTTAATGAGTCATTGAGATATCATTTCCCATCTTTATACAGCATCAATTACTGAGTGTATTATCTTTACGGTTAGAAGTTTTCCAAATTCACTTTTCCGATAGCAAGCTCGCCGATTATAACTGAATCCCCAATTCACATTTCACCTAGTTATTGAAAACAATTCTTTTGCTGGATTATTTCATTTTATCATCTTCCGGAAATAATTGAGGTTAATTTTCTTTCTTAACACTCAAAATAGTAAACTTTCAACCATTAAACTATAATAAATCCACCCCTCTAGGTCCCCTACAAAGTTAATGTAAACGATGGAGTCGTAACAATTTCCTACATACCATCAGTTCCTGGGCTTTATAACATTGAGATTCTCCTTGAACACGAGCCTTTGCCAGGCTTCCCGATTTCTTTCAATGTGTATCCCGCTAAAGCTAACCCGGCCCATAACATAAAGGTAGGATGACCAATATACGTCAATTCTTCGTATTTATAACTATCTAAAACAAATTGATTCATTAAGATGAATCCACAAATTCTTTTTGGTATAACATTTTAATTCTCTAACAATGATATGATTACACTTGTAACTTTAACAATTACAATTACAATATTACAATTATAACAATGAAACCACATTTATTACAATTATAACATTTCAGCTGTCAGGACCTGGACTGGAAACAGGCCTGATTAGTGGAACGCCCACTTACTTCAACCTTGAGTACAACCAGCAAACCATTACCCCTGACCTTATTGCAGTTACCATAATCAATGAGAACGGCATAGTCTTCAAGGATCATGTCATGACTAACTTCAATTCTTACTCCACCGTCCAATACACACCGCCTTGTAACGGCATATTCGAAATAAGCGTGGCCTACCAAAGTGTCAAAGTTCCAAGTTGTCCTGTTTTTGTGACGGTCATTCCGGACATGCGGAAAATTCAGATAACAGACCTGCCGTCCCACTTTATGCCAGGTATCATGGGATCCTTCTTCATTCGTAACATCAACCTTGCAGGACAAGGAAAACTGCGGATCAAGGTGCATCCTGAGAATAGACCTGCTCTGCCCATTCAAGTCAACGATATTGAAGCTGGCGTTGTTCAGGTGTTTTTCACTCCGACGTTTTCTTCTGATCATAAAATAACGGTTTCTTTATCTGGAACCAAGAAAGAGCCGGTTTCAGTGCCCTGCTACCCATGCATTGAAAACATTAACATTGTGAATCTTCCTGAATACTTCACAGTGGATGAAAAAATTAAGTTCAATGTAGACTGCACCAAGGCAGGTATTGGCGAGCTGTTTGTCAATATCCTCGATCCAGGCATGAAATCAGCAGAGGAGGCCGAGTTGAATCTGTTAGCAGAGGAGCTGTTTGAGGTGTCTTACATACCACGCCAGCCGGGCATGTTTTCAATATTTTTGAGCTATGATTCCGTGCCATTGCCCAACATGCCACTCCAACAGCAAGTCACAGGTGTTCCGTCTCGACCAGTGTCGATAAGTCCAGAACCGTCTGTCCTACAACCCGTCAAGTTTGGTCAGCCTCACTCTATCAAAATAGAGCTGAAAGATATCCCATCTTTACCGACCGAGCCGTTATCTATCTCCATCAGAAGATCTGACGGTCAGATAATTGATTTTCATCTGAGGAAGGAAACTGACTGCAGCTACATTCTTACTTTCACGCTGCCTCAAGTCGATCGATACATCATATCGGCCCATTTCGGGGCAAATCAGCTACCTGGTTTCCCTTATGCAATAGCGGCTTTGCCTGATTTCAATAAGATCTGGATAAACCAAACAAGCGCAGCAACTGAGGTAAATCGAGAAATATCGTACAACATTAGCACATTAGATGTAGGGAGTGACAAACTTGAAGTGCGGGTTTTTGACGCAGAAAATCGTGAAATTCGTGATTTAAGTTTGATCAAAGCTGCTGAAAGTCAGCATCGTCTATCCTTCGTTCCGAAAAGGCCAGGCCTCTATAGAGTCATGTTTAAGTGTGCTGGATATGAAATTCCAAATATGCCGATATTAGTGGATGTACCTTACCAGGTATCAATCCCAAATGTCAATGTCATGGGTATTTCTCCAGAACAATACTGCGACAAGAATGCCACTTTCCTTATAGCTTCTAAAGTGTCTTGGGATGATTTAAAGGTAACCATCACCGGGCCGAGAAATGAAGCGGTTTCCAATGAGCTGACCGAAACGAACGAAGGTTTGCAGTGTAGCTACAGCTCATTGAATGCTGGTCAGTACCAAATCGACATACTTCATTGTGACCAGCACATACCAGGGTCTCCCTTCTGTCTCAAGGCCGTGCCGAATGTGAGTAATTGTCGGATGACACCGGGCAACACCGCTACTGTATCTGTGGGAGAGACACTTTCCTTCCAAATAGACTGCTCTGCAGTGTGCTATGGAATGTTCTGTGCTGCTGTATTTCCTCCGGCTGGCAAATCTTTTGCACCGCACATAAAGGAGATAACACCGTTAGTGTATGAAGTTTCTTTCCCAGTCGAACAGGAAGGTCAGTATGGTATCGAGTTGAAACACGCTGATGTCTTCCTACCCATGAGTCCATACATCTTTAGACCTTGCAGGGATAAGCGTGAGTTGCTGGTGACAGGGCTCTCTAAAAACAGCAAGGTCAGGCCAGGTGACATTGTAGAGTTTGAGATCGATGCTAGCCAGTTTGGGGCCGGGTATCCGGAGGTCTACTTTGCCGATTCACAAAATAAACCCGTGGTTAACTATTCTATGCAACCTCTTGAAAAGGGTAAGTTTAAAGTTTCCTTCAAACCTGATAGAGTGGAGACATACAGCATTGTTATCAAGAAGGAAAACAAGTTTGCCAGAGATAGTCCTTACTGTCTCATATCAGCCATCAACACGACGAACATAACAGTAACAGGTAACGGATTGAACAAAGGTGAGGTTACGGTTGGAAAAACTGCCAAGTTTGAAATCAGTCTCTACAAAGCAGGGGAGGGTGATTTAATGGTAGAAATCCTGGATCCGGATAGTCAGAGTATCCCGGCATTCGTTTCTAGGTCTGATGATGTGGCCAATGTCACCTACTGTCCTTCGCTTCCTGGTAAACACACAATCTACATCAAGTTCTGTGAGACGTTGATTCCAAACTGTCCATTTCAAGTTTCCGTTACTCCTGCTTACCAGAACTTCGGAAACATTGAAGCTTTCAAACGTAGTCCTGAAGTTGTTGTTACCGGAAAAACCATCGACTTTTCAGTTGATACCTCCAAGTATGGTCCTGGATCGTTGGATGTTCTAGCTGAAGTTAATGGTAAAGAAATCGAGTTGGAACCTAAAATAGAGCAGACGGAAGGAGTATATGAAATAGCTGTACCTACCCCAATAGCAGGAGAGTATGTTATCTTTATCAAATTCAATCGCAAAGACATCACTGGATCTCCTTTCCGTATCATTGCGAAGTCAAATGCTGCCAAAATCACCGCTTCTGGACAAGGGCTTATGCAGAATGAAGTTCCCGCAAAAAGTTACACAACTTTTGACATTAACCTGAATGGTGAAAAACCTTTTAACATGGTGGTAAATGTAGTAGATCCGTATGGGTATTACGTGGACGAAGTTATTTCTGAGGCATTCCCTGACTTGGTGAAGGTGAAGTATCTACCTATGAAAGCTGGACAATACGTCGTTGAGATACTTTGTGATGACGAACATATCTCTGGGTCCCCTTTTAACGTTTCGGTCCAGGAAATCAATAGTTTACCACAACTTCAAATTTCTGGAAATGTCACGACAAAAAATTCGTTCCAATTCCAAGAGGACGCTTTTATTGTGATAGACCAAACGCAATGTGAACCGGCTGAAGTTGAAGTGACCATTAAGGAGACGAACAATGGAACACTTTTCCAGCCATCAATTTCTACCGTGGAATCTGGAATCTTGAAAATTTCCTTCCCGACGTACCACGCCGGAAACTTTGAAGTGTCTATTTTGAGTGATGGAAAACACATTCCTTACTCGCCTTTTAACTACTTGGTCGTTTCGAAGGGTTCTGAAAAGGTCCTGATAGATGATTCAATAGATTACAACGTAGTTGTCCATGAAACTGTGCGTATTCCTGTCATAACAAAACATGCTGGCATTGGAAAGCTGACTTCTAAATGTCACCATGCTCGACTGAAAACCAGCTGCAAGCTGCAAGCTGTTCCCAAATCTGATGGAAACTACGATATAATTTTCCAAGCCCCCCAAGCAGGTGAATATCTCCTACATGTTTACTTCAATAATGACGAAGTCCCAAACAGCCCTCTTATGGTAGTTGCGAAGCCTCAGTCTGAAGCGGAGAGCTACAAGCTCGAGTCTGCTTGTGCAAGAGGGACAAACGGGGAGATGAAGTTCGTGATACGAGGTAGACAGACGGACAAGTTGGTGGTGAGATGCCTAGATCCCATCAAGGAACCCACCCCATTTGAGCTGGTGTATACGGATGACAACAGATACTCTTTAGTCGTCATGCCGGACGCTGAGGGGATATACCTGCTCGAAGTTTACTACAACGGTTTTCTCATCAACGGGAGCCCTAGGTCCTTTGAAGTCAAACTTAAGAGTTCGATCGAGCATACCACGGTTGTGGTGCCTGATCTGAACAACATTGAACTGAACATCAATCAGTCGGTCACCTTCCCTATCAAGATGATTGGAGCTGACCAGAATGACTTGCAGATCACATGTAAAGACCCTCATGGCCAGGAGGTTGATTTGGAGGTCCTCAGGCAAACTGACAGTGCTCTCATTACGTTTAGACCACTAAAGACCGGCGATCATTATGTAAATGTGTCCCTGAACGGATCTTCCGTTGCAGGGAGTCCGTTTAGAGTTTTTGTCGGTAAACCAGATGGAGCTAAACTGTGTTCTGTCAAGCACGAAGGGATTGTTGAAGGTGTGGTGAAGCTGAAGGTGATGCAGAAGTGCTCTGGGACATTGGTCGTGTCTGGAACTGGGCCAAGTGGAAATGAAATTCAGCTTAAAATCACAAGAATTTCAACTGAAATTGCTTGCATTGACTTCACTCCCACTGAACTTGGGATTCATACTATAGAAATATTAGTCGATGGCTCCTTCATAAAAGGTAGTCCAATTGAGATCGACGTACAAACTTTGGATTCCGTAGTAGGTGATGTCGATATAATAGAAAACGACCTGTCAGAATGTGACTCAGTTGCTTCTCTGCAAAAAGCTATTGTTTATTTACAACTGCCAAAAAAGATGCCCCACGATTACCAAGTCCACTGCCATGACGAAAACAACAATCAGGTGGAAGTCGAAACAATAACAAGTGACAACAAATCAGTTACGGTGAGATTTACCCCAGTACAGAAGGGACAACATGTCATCAGTCTACAGTCGGCTTCTCAAACGGATTTCAAATGCTCATACACAGTCTACATCCAGGAAATCACCTCCAAGGAATCTCCAGCTTACGCTATCAACAGTGATTTTAAGGCAACCAGAAGCACATCTGAATCAATGAACCAGATTGACATATCTTCCATCGAGCAAATAAACAAGCCTGTCTTTATAGGTGTCGCTGACCCGACAGTCTTTACCCTCAAAGAGTGGAAACGCCAGTCTATACCTCTCATAAGAATAGTTCACGTTGCGACAAAGAACGTTCTTCCCCACACGGTAGCAGAAAACAAGAACAACACTTTCTCCATTTCCTGCCGACCGATACAGCCGGGACTCCACAAGATCACTGTTACCTGTGATGCCAAGGCGGTTCCCGGAACACCTCTGTTGTTTGAAGCATTCCACGTGCAAGGAGCTGAAGGAGTGAAACTCGAAGGTCCAGGGCTGAAGTCTCCTCTAGTTGTAATGGACAGAACAGAGTTCACCATCAATGCGAGACATGCCGGACCAGGGGACATAGAGGTTACCATTTGCAATGCGTTCGGGTACCTCCCAGTGGAGATTGTCGATCATGACGATTACACTTACACTGCCAAGTACCAGCCCATTACGACAGGTGATTACACTATTGAGGTGTTGTTTAATGGGGAGAACGTTCAACAAACTCCTAGGAAGATAAACGTTTTGGCAGATATTTCTGCTACGAAGACTGAGCCAAAAATTAAAAGACGGGTTAGAAAGAAGGATGAACCTATATTTGCAAACGCTGAGGATGCTACAGAATTTGTAGTAATTTATGAAACTAAGGATCCAATAAAGTTCAAAATACTGAATACTGAGACAAATGAAACTTTGAAATACAAAGCGAAGAGGCATCGTGATGGAACATTTTCTCTTATATGCCGGCCAGAACACCCCGGTAACCATGTTATCAAGGTGTACGAAAACGGTGAATTGATTACAAAGAGTCCTTACAAGTTCTTAGTAACAGAAGGTGAAGGGACTAAAGGAGTTCTGGTTAATGGTTCAGGTATAGAGGACGGTGTCGAAGTGGGGAGGGAATCTTGCTTTACTATCGACACTAACAGGGCTGGTCCAGGCGTTCTAGAGGTTGTTGTACTTCAAAACGAGTGTCCGGTACCGGTTTCTGTCTCCAGTAAGACAGACTATGTCTTCACGTGCAAATACGTTGCAACGTCTCCTAAACCACTAAAGATTTCGGTTATGTTTGATAAATTACATGTAACTGGATCTCCTTGGACAGTGAAATGTGTTGGGATCGATAAAATCATTGAAGACAGGATTGAGATAAAGGATGATATCTCACTGAAAAGTGGAATGTCTGGTCCACTCTATACTAAGACCGCAGCATTTTGTCAAGGAAGTCTTCCACCAAAGGAAGGGTCTGTTACAGCTACTGAAGCATCATCATCCTCATTGCCAACTCTATCGTTCAGTCTTCCAGTCAAAGTTTGCATGGAGGACGGGCAAAAGTATATAAAACTTTTGATCCCAATCAACGATCTCCCAGCATTATCCAACCCAAAAGTCTATCATATCAACTCAACCACCAAAATACCTGCAGCCATTGTTTTCTCGAGGCATGGCTACGTCTTGAAGTGCTGCCCTTCATTGTTTGGAAAATACAAAGTCAATGTCTTCGACAGATCATCAGACTCAGTGGATCCTCTCGTCTTCTTCTACTTCAACTTTGTAGAAAGGACACCCCCATCAACCAGTAAGCTTTTTGCATTGCGGTCTATTCATCCCACGGATTTTTTCCCTCTAGAAGCTGATTCGGTCCAACCAGCTGAAATATATCTATCTGCTCGGAAAGTACGATCACCGATAAAGATCAACACTATGTGTAACTTCATTGTGCCCAAACACATGCTTACCTCCCCTGCAAACGTTACAATCGCTAACAAGACAACTAACCAATACATCTACTCAAAAACCATCATGAGGGATGATGAAAACCCGGGTATTCTGTGCTACCCAACTACTCCTGGCGAGTACAAGATCACCATCTACCCGTCTTCCTCAGAATCTGTAGAAATCAAGTTCAACTTCACTGTACTTGACGAAAAAGAGTTTGAAAATCAGGCAGGCATAGGTGAGATCTCAACCCGAAAAACAGAAAATGTAAAAACAAAAGAAAGTAGAAAGGACCGTGCCCATTCCTCCAAAGTCTACAACAACCCCACAGTCGCCTCCCAAACAGTTGTTGAAGTGACGAATCTCCGTACTGGAGTCAGTGTCCCGGCTGCAATCAAGACGAAGCCGGGTGGAGAGTACACCATACAGTGTGAACCTACGGACCCTGGCAAACACATCGTACACATGACAGTCAACAACAAGCCGGTGTCTGGCAGTCCTGTGTACTTCACCATTGAAGATCAACACCGACACAGTTGCCATGGCAACCAACAAGCAGTGTATGATGTATCTGGTCAAGTCAGACACTGCACACAGGAGATCGACTTCAAGCCAGACGGAGCTGGCCTGGGGGAGGTGAGGTATCCTTGTAGTATTCCTGGCAGTGATCAGAACAGCGTATCCAGTGACAAAGTAGCTGTTGTTAAGCCCTGCAATAACATCTTTAAGAGCTTGGCTGAGCAAAAAGCTAAATTCTATGGAAGCAACATCTTTAAGAATTCTTCTGTATTTGATGAATCATTGGCAAACAGTCCACCCATTCCAAGCCCATACAGCGAGGATCCGACAGGAAATCCTGTTCAAATAATGTTGCCTTACTTTCCTAAACGAGCTAAAATTTCGGTTCTGAATGAGTCTTCTGGAATTCCGGTTAAGTCGAAAATCACAGCTCAAGAGCAAGGAACCGTGATGCTGAAATGTGATGTTAACAGCGAAGGCAGGCATCGAGTTGATGTAATGGTCGACGGGAAGGCTGCATCTTGTGGCCCACTTTATTTTGACGTGGCTTCCTGGAATGCTAAAAAATTTGGGTATCCTGGCTCAAACATTGATGAGTTAAAAGGACAAGACCCTTATCCTTACTCTACTGCTGCTATGGCTTACAGTAACGACAACATTTTCTACGATGAATATATCGTGAACTTTGCTTTTGAAAACACGGAGCAAGTTTCTGTGTCACTCAGCAGTCTCTCAGAGGGCGAATCTTCTGACGAGGGTGAGCGTCAGGAGATCCGGATTCAGTCCTCTATAGACCTAGCTGCCCTCAAAGTAGATGTCATCAATGAAGACACGGGAGAGACCCTCAGGGCCAGACTGATCGAGCGCAATGGAGACTATGTAGTGAGGTGTAGACCCTCCAACCCCGGGCACTACAGAGTTACCGTCAGGGATGGAGATGAAAACGTGGAAGGTAGTCCATTTTACTTTGATGTTCTCCCTCAACAGTCAAGTAGTTCAGCTCTTCTTCCTCGCTCTCCTATTACACTCGACACTACATCAGACTCAGACAATAAGACCGGGATGAGACGGGAAATCTACTTCCTCAATCCTGGGAATTGTGATTTCGAGCGGACACTCTCGTCTGTTGGCGAAGCAGAAATAGTGTTTTGTGCTTCAACTCTGACAAATCCACAAACCCAACTAACAATAGAGAGTACCAACCAAGTGGTGACGACACACGCGGTAGACAACAAAGATGGGACATACACCCTCCGGTTCTCGCCCCCTCGCAGTGGCAGGTACAAACTAGACATCTGGGACACCAGAAGTGTCCTTCCAGGGAGTCCCTTCTATTTTGATGTTAACGAAACGGACTCTGCGACAACAGCAGATAATACCTTCCAGATTTCACATCAAGGTCAGAGTTTCACCGTGAGTAAGAGTGAACACACCTGCTTCAGAATACCTACAGCCCTGCCGATAGAGGTAGAGATAACCAGGGAGAACAGCGATGAGAAAATCTCTTACAAGCTGGTGACTGACAACGACTACAGCACTGTCATCTGCAAGCCATACCATGCCGGAGGGTACACCGTCAGAGTCCGCAACAGTCTCAACCATCGGGAACTAGACACTAGTCCATTCTACTTCACTGTCCCTGAACCGTATATACCGGCTGACCGTCTTCCTAGAGCTGATAGTCCGGTGGATGGGGTGAGACACGAACATTTGACTATCAAAAGTTCGAGCTTCTCTACGACGTCCTCAGGAATATTGTTTGTATCTGATACTCAGTCTCATTATCTGACCAGGCGAGGAACTGCCCCCAAATTTGTACTCGCAGCTTCACAGCTCCCTGATATCAACGTCACTGATCTATCTACCAATGCCGATGTTTTGGTCGCGGTCAAGTTATTTGAGGAGGGATCCTACATCGTGGAAATACCAGATAACATACCGGGAAGGTATCTCGTAACTGCAACTATCAACGGTATGGACATTCCTGGAACACCATTCACATTCCAGATTCCGGACACAAATTCCAGCACCACCGAGATTGTTAGCAATGCCTCAGGGGCTTTCGAGCTGCAAAACATAGACGAGTGTATCCGACGAGGAGACCCTATAGTGCTGACGATAGTCGCTGAAGAGCATCCCATCACCAGGGTTACCAATCTAGCAACACGAGAAACCATCCACGTGGACGTTTCCAAACAAGCCGAGATGACGTACAAGATAACGTTTTGTCCGTTTAAGTCCGGCAGACATGAGGTCATGATCAAGTGTAAGGGTGTCCAGGTAGCAGGCAGTCCGTTCTTTTTGGACGTGGACGCTGTCCCAATTTCTCCAGCAACCCTTAACACTGTCACCTCCCTGCAAAGTCTAACTCACAGGTCATTGTCACGTGAACAAGTCTCCGTTCTTGACCAGTTTACGGGAAAATCCCTGCATTCTTCGTCAAGGAAGAAAACTGAGCAAGTGATTGTAGAACGACAAAGAACGTCAGATTCAAATTCATCAACCTCAGGATTCGATGACACCTCTTCTACAATTTTCAGTGAGTTTAGCGAATCTACGAAGAACGTGAAAGGTACCTACAGCTCAAGTGACTCATCATCAAGTTCTAGTGGCGATGGTGCAGTGTTTATAACCGACAACAAAACCACTAACACAATTCAAACCTCCAAAACGTCCCGATCGAGTTTTAACTATCAAAAATTATCGCTTCAAAAGCAGTTGAGAAACAAGATCAGGCAGGATGCGACAACTATCCACCATTCAGGAAGTTTCGCTCAAAAGGCGATTTCAACTGAAGACCAAACCACTGTCAAAGTGCCTGAAGACGTGCCTGCTACTTTTGACCGGACTGATATTCAGCTTGGTGATGCCAGTACTCCCGAACACAGTGACGAGGAAGAAAATATAGATCCTTATCATTTTAGTTCAACCCAGTCTTTCGAATTGGGGAAAACTATTTGTGTCAATGTCGAGAGTAAGAATCATAAAACGGTTGTCAAGAACCTGACCTACAGCTATTTGATTGCTCATCGCTTTATTGATAAAAAATTTGGAAAATCGCACATCCGTTTCAAACCGTTGTTTGATGGAAAGTACAAAATTGATTGTCTTTCCGATAAAGGAAGTCTGTCAAACTTTCCTCTCTTCTTTAGTGTACGATCGGTTAATGGAAATCGAGTAAAAACCGTTGATCCAAATGGATCTATACCAAAACTTTTTGTAAAAGACATCCTCAGAATCCAAGTTTTTGCCAGATCGCAGCCAAAGTGCAAGGTCTACTACTTGAATAGAAAACTAAAGATATACAGCTGCACAGTGGACGAGGGTTTGGACCGTTACATTTTGACTTTCATCCCGAGCTATCCTGGAAAATACAAGATCATTGCTAAAGATACTAACGGTGAACTGGCATTCAGTCCTCTTACCTTGGACATATGCAGTGACGAAAGTAGACAGATTGTTGAAAAACTTCCTACAGTAACACAGGAAAGTAAAACAGTCAGGATAACATCTTATAGAGGTCAAGAAACATCCATCTCAGTCGGCTCAGAGGTT
This sequence comes from Mnemiopsis leidyi, assembly GCA_000226015.1. Taxonomy (NCBI): domain Eukaryota; kingdom Metazoa; phylum Ctenophora; class Tentaculata; order Lobata; family Bolinopsidae; genus Mnemiopsis; species Mnemiopsis leidyi. The sequence continues at coordinate 508,273 of JH153122.1, forward strand.
TCAATATCTTTGTCGGACTCAGGTTATGACTCAACGTTTGTTTCTGTGAGAAGTCTTGAGACCAAATCAGATATTCCATTCAGTGTTAGCAAAATCCATGACCAAAAACAGGTGGCTTTTTCTCCCCTCGTAAGGGGTGGCTATGCCATATCAGTTGTAAACGAGACAGGTCACATGCCTTACAGTCCTATTATACTTTACGTTAACGATTCGTACATCGGTAACGATTGGCAGGCCCAAATCAATCAGCTTAAAAAGATACACTCAGTGTCTAACGTCAATCAAACTTCCAAGGAGGTCCACAAAATGATTGAAAAGAAAACGGTGTTAGATAAAACAACCGAAATAAATATTTCTAACAAAAGTCACCAGACCACCAGTCAGCGGGAATCCTCACCTTTCCGTTGTGGGTCTCCGGAAGACTGTCCTTACCTAAGGAGTCGGTCTCCCAGCAAAGTTACATTTGATGTCGAACCAAAGGCGGAGGATGGAGAGAGTGAGAGGAGTGAAATTGAAGCTAATCTTATAAGAATTGAACAGAAAACACCAGAGGCAGAACCAACTAAGAAGTCGCCATCACCCAAACCAGATGAAACAAGCTGTGGGGAGGGTACGAAATCACCAGAAAAACAAAAATGTCCTATTGATCCATACTTTGCTGTCATCTATCCGAAAAATGAAAATGAATTGTTCAGAATTTTTATCCACGGATTGGATAATAGTAAACCAATTCCAATGATTGTAATGACTCATGTAGCCACACTAAATCAGATACAGGTCTACGCTTCCCTTGAAGGCGATGCAGTGGTAGTGAGGATAAAGCCGATTTATAACGGAATGTATAATTTGGACTTGTACGAGGATGGAGCACCTCTCTCCTGCAGTCCATTCATTGTGACGTTAGAAAGTGAGTTTCTGGTCCAATACGTTGTTGAAACCAAGGAGATCATCGAGAAAGAAACAAGAGAGCTTCAGAGCGTCATATTTTCACCCGAACTCTACCCTAGGATAGATACAAGAACCAGTTTCATAAAGTATGACTATCCGGAAAGTTTTTGGGGCGATGATCTTGTGGAATGTGACATTGTCAACAAACGAGTTGACAACATAACCATATCCTCTAAAAGCATACGATTTCACAAGGAAGACGCCTTCACAAGCACTACTTTTGACCTCGATTTCCAGCCGAAGGAAGACAATTACGAAAAGATTTCTCCTGAGCCACCTGAGGAAGTTGTCGCCCCGTTGATCATGTCAGTTGACTTGCCCTCTTATCCTAAAGTCACAGTGGTAAACATAGACACCAAAGAAGAATTGCATGTCAATATTATCAAGGATGAAGACACTTACATCATAAAGGGTCAGCCCGATTTCCCAGGACACTTCAAGATTGATGTTTTAGTTGATGGTGATCACATTCTTGAGAGCCCATTCTACATAGAGATCAGCAAAAGTCAGCCCAAAAACATCATCTTTGCGTCAATGAAACCACCAAGTCCAAGACCAGAAGATATCATAATGATGCAGAAAAAGATGCGCCGGAAGCCTAAAAAGAAGAAAAAGAAGATTGATCCTTCAATACCTTTTTTGGACGGCAAGCCCATCAATTCAGTTCATCTCCCTGCCCCAGGACTGTTTAAAGATCCTACGTCGTATGTCCCGGCACCACAGCAACAAATACTTCCCCCAACTGTAACCACAACTACCACAACTACATCCAATACCAAGATCGTCCCCAACGAGGTAGAAAAGGTGTTCACAAGAACTCGACGAACCGTCACCACGAAACGAACAACACTGAGCGATAGTCAACGTGATGACTACGGTAACAATACACTAGTGGACTTCCACGAAGCAACCGATGCACTTTCTAAAGACATGCAGGATTTGAAACTCTACTTGGAGAACTATCTAGAATCCGAACTTGGTGATTTGAGTGACACTGACGACGAACGAGAGGGTTATCGATATACCGAACAGAGGAGATTTATCTTCTTGGACAAGGACTCTCCATACGAGACAGATGTTTTTAGTGGGGAAACAAAATCAATGGAATTCGGTTTTAAGTGTGCTAACGCTTGGTGCGAGGATATTTATATTTTCCTCGTGCATGAGAAGACACAAGAATTTACACGAACTCGGCTGGACAAAATGGATACTGATGACGAATTTGCTTGCTTTGCGAGGATCCATCGAGAGGGTAGATACGTTCTGGAAATATTTCACAAAGACACGCGACTCTTTAGCAGAAGATTCTTTCTCTTAGCAAACGAATCTCTTGGAGCTGATGGTCTTGATATCTGGGGTCCTGGTTTTGTTGGACCAGTAGTTGTGGATGTGAGGACTGTATTTTACATCAGCTTCAAACGGTCTGGTGCTGGGGTTCTGTCCTGTGTTTACACTGATGAAAACGAAGATCCCATCAGTTTGCAGGCTAACGAGATGGAACAGGACGTGTACAAGTTTGAATACACTCCTACGGTTGAGGGGACAATAGAAATTGATGTGACATTTGATGAGGCTGAGGCACCTGGGACACCTAAAAACATTGAGTGCATCAAAAGACCGCAGCTTTCAAATGGAGCCACCAAGTTTGATCTCGGATTGAACAATTTGGAAGACATTGAAATAGAGGTAGAAGATTTTCGGGGACTCAAAATTACTCCAACCGTCATAAAACTGACTACAAATGAAGTTTCTGTGACTTTCCCACCGGAGGTATACGGGAAACATACAGTGTCTGCTAAGAAGAGCAATAAGCACTTAAAAGGAAGTCCTATTGAAATTATCATCAAAGATGAGGCTATGTTTGAGGATGAGATCGCAGTTTACTATGCTGAAGATCCTTTTGATGCAAGCAATCAGAGGAATGAAGTTCATCCCACTGTGACAGGAACTGTGGTTGCCCGGCAACAGTATGTATTTGCTAAAGATCCGATCGATGCAGAGTTTCTGTTCACTGCCAAAGATCTATTTGTTGGCTTGTTTGAGGCTCATGTGCAAAACCTGGAAACCGGGCAGGAAGTACATACTAACATAGAGAAAGAGGGTGAACTTGGATACGTCATTAAGGTCAAATGCCCAAGATCAGGCAAACATAGTCTTCACCTCACAGTATCAAAGATGACCATTCCTGGTTGCCCACTAAACTTCCACTGTATTGACGGATTGGGTGCAGCCGGGATTGGTGCCTCTGGACAAGGTTTCACTGGCCCTCATCACGAGGGTATCCTCAATGTCTTCACTCTTAACACAGGTCTGGCTGGTCCGGGTGTTCTAGAGGTGTTACTAAGAGATAGGAACGGTGACATACCAGTAAATGTAAAGGATACTGAAGACGAGAAGATTCTCTGTAGTTATACTCCTGGTGAGCTGCCAGTTTTCATGGAGATCTTGTTTGACAAGGAGCACATTCCAGGTTCCCCCAGAGTCGTTCCTCCTTATGAGGTGTTTGAGACATCCAGTGAAAGTAGCTCGGATGAGGAAGGTGGGCGGACTTCGGGCGAACACAAAGATGTTCATTATTTCTACGTGAACGAAAATGCTACCATGGATCTAGACTATGATTCTATTGGTGACTTGAAGGCTGAAATCGTGAATTTCGAGAATGAAAACATAAAAATAAAAGGCAAGGTCACAGCTATTGCTCCAGGAAAATATGTCATATCATTTAAGCCAAAAATTAAAGGTCTTCACATGGTCGAAGTGTTTGATGGAGAATTTCAGCTAAGCAACTCCCCTTTCTTTTGTACTGTTCTCCAATCCCGTGGAAAACTCGCGATAGAAGTTTACGGTCCTGGAATCGAAGGACCTCTGCTTCTTGATCGAACAACTGCGTTCACTGTTAACACCTCGGGAGCAGGAGCAGGTATTATGGAGGTATTGGTGGAGACTGAGGATGAGACCGTCCCGGTGACGGTGGAAGATAACTTTAACGACAGTATCACATGCTACTATAAACCAACGTTATGGGTGGACCACACCATCAGCATTCTGTACAACAAGGAGCATGTTAAAGACAGTCCTAAGGTGTTGAAAGTTTATAATGGTGATCTTAAAAAGAAGGGCATGGATGATTTGGATAACGGCTTGATCGTCAAAATTCCACCAGGTTCTTTCGATTCCATTTTTGTGGAAGTAGAAGACCCTGATGGCAGGCTTGTGGATTCCTCCTTCTGTACGCTTGCATCTGACTGCATCAAGGTATGCTTTGAAACCCCTATGCACGGGGTGTACTTGTGCAATGTCTTCTTCCACAATGTCCACATCAAGGGATCTCCAATAGAGATATTAGTCGGAGGACATGGAGGTGGGCAGCCGCTGTTACCCTCCGGTCCAGGAAACTTTCCGAAGTCCCTCAAACCCGTCAACGTAGGAGAACCAAGCCAGATCGTTGTTATGTCGAAATACAAACTTCGTTTGGACGTAGAAATCTACCACGAAGAGACCCGTTCCAAAGTAGATGTGACATTAAAGTTGGAAGATGATGGTAAGAATAAAATAATTTTCACGCCTTTACAGGTAGGGGGTCACATAATTAACATCGAAGTAAAAGGAATGCCTCTTCCAGGATGTCCTTTAACAGTACAGGCTATCAAGCCTCCTGGAGCATCAGCTGCAAATGTTGAGGGGCTCGATGCTGGAGGCGACGGTGATGGGAAGGATGATTTTGCTCCGTTCAATGATCTTGATGAATTTGGTTTGCTCGATACAGATGGAAATAAGAGGGATCCCAATGAAAGAAACGCATTAGACCTTTACCTAATCAATGCCGATGAGTCCAAAAAAAGAAGGAAAGGTGTTATCAAACTTCAGAGAGGACAAGAGAAAATTATCACAATCGACACCAGAAGCTGTGGTCAAGGAGTTCTGCAAATAGCGATAGCTTCCAACATGGGAGAAATACCAATAGCCCTGCACCAAAACAATGACGAAACATACACAGCAAGCTTCACCCCAAAAAGTGATGGTCTCCTAAAAATCTCTATCAAGTTCAATGAAGAGGATATTCCAGGCTCCCCCTTCATTGCTGTGGTAGGCGATCCTCAGCCCGCCACGTTGGACTTTAACAGGTTTACCGTGTACTGTTATAACCCATCAGGATCACTTGTTCCCAGTGCGCTGTACGAGGCCCCTGATGGTAACATTAAGCTGAGGTTCCGGCCCGAAGAGGCTGGCCAGTACCGAGTTGAGATCTTCAACGGAGATAGCCATATACATGGAAGTCCATTCATAGTGCACGTTAACAAAGGTGATGTCGAGGAGAAGAAGGATGATTTTGATATCCTGCAAGGCGATGCGATCCTGATCACAAAGCTACACGAAAAGGTGATCTACGCCGGGGATCACGTAACGATCCTCCTACCCACAACGCCGACAGAGGGCGGCCTGGTGGTGGCTTTCATGGTGACTGGCGAGGCAGATCAGTCCTGGAGACTGATTAAGCTTGGAGACAGTAGTTTGATAAGTTGGTGTCCTTCCCGAGGTGGGAGGTATAGGTTCGAAGTGACTGAAAAGACGGGTCTTCGCTCCACCTACTTTGTCGATGTGATTCCTGTTCTGGACGTCCCTGAATGTGCTATAGCAGGTCCAGCATTCGAGAATAGTGTTATCATGAACGAGACCTCGTTCTTTACCATTGATTGCACTAGATCAGGAAACAATACAATTGGAATAGTTGTCAGGAATAATGAGGGTAAAATCCCCATTCTTCTCGAAGAACTTAGGCATTTCTTCTGGAAATGCACTTTCCACCCCACAATGATCGGACAACATCTTGTCGCTCTTCACCTTGATAAGACGCTGTACAATGAGAGACTTCTCACCATCAACGTCATCAGAAAGTCAAAGGGGTCCTGTACACTAACAGACATGTCTCCACCAATAGCATCAGTCGGGGTGACGGTGAGATTCGTCCTCAGTTTAGCGATCGTTGTATCTGACGATATTGTTGTGTCTATATTAGATCCTAACGAGGAGTTGATTGATTGCAGTGCCAGAACTTTTGACGGAGTGAATGTTAATGTTGAGTTTGTTGCTAAAACTGCTGGTAAACACACTGTTTATGTTGCAACTGATGGAGAACAGCTGGAAGGAAGTCCACTTTCTATAAACGTTCAGGGTGAAGGCCAGGAAATCACGGGTTCGCTGACTTCCATACTAAAGAAACGTATCGCTAACACTTCCATCAGTGTAGGAGATGGGGAGACCATTGTCGCTAAAAGTGGGGATGAGGACAAAATAAAGAGTGCCGTAATACTTGCTACACAGTTTGACGTTCAGGAGACAGCACCACCGAGGAAGACCAATAGAGCGGTCAAGTCTAAAGAAGTTAAGGTCGAAACCCCGCCGTCACGAAATCTGTCGCCTGGATCTCGAAATATAAGTCCTATATTGGATAATTTTTCCCCAACCCTTCCTAAAACAGTGGAAGAAACTCCCATGGCAACCAAGTCGTCTTCAGAGAGTGCGGTTCTGGTAGGAGACGAAGTAAACTTCGTAATCAGAAACGTCTCCTCCACGGGCTACAACATCAATATTGATGGACCTCCTGGGTTCAACTCTTACTGCCACTCGTTCTATGACGGGGACAATAAAACAGTTAACTTCAGGTACGTACCTGAAGTGTCGGGAAGGTACTCCGTCAGGCTTTACAACAAACAAAGTGAGATATTTGAGAGCCCGATCGAGTTTAAAGTCCTCCCGTTGGCAGAACCTAGAATTTATCTTGTTGTGAAGGGCGAAGGTATATCTAAAGGTGTTGTCAACAGACCAACCAACTTTGAGGTGATCACTAACAGTTCAGGGAACTTGACAGTTTCGATTGAGGGTCCCGCCGACACCAAGATCAGGGTAGCCGACCGAGAGGGTGGAACTGGTTGTATCGTGTCTTACTTGCCAACAGTTTGTGGAGACTACAACATCCACCTTCATTATGCTGGAGCTTCTATTGATGGGTCACCATTCACTGCTACCATAGTTGAACCGGAAGAACCCATCACTCATCTCACTGATAAAGTTTACGTTGATGAACGTTTTGTGATTCCACTGCCAAATCGAATTAATACAAAAGACCTGATGGTTTCTGTTGGTGGTCCTGATGGGATCAATACTCGAGTCCAGATATCTAAGGACCCGTACAATAAGTCGGTATCGTATGTTCCCAACTTGCCCGGAAAATTCCAGCTGATTGTTGAAACTTCAGCAGGTCCAGTAAACGGATCTCCGTTCAATTTCACTGTAATTCCCCTGGTGTCTTTAGAGTGCACATGTTCTGGTAAAGCTCTGGAAGGAATGAAGGTAAGAGAAGTTGGTACCCTGGCTATTGAGTACAATCTGGAAAGTCCCGGAAGTTTGACTTATTCCATGACAGGGCCATCGCGACCTACTTTGCAAATATCACGAAGAGACAACGTTGACTTTGTAAATTTCAGTCCCAAAAAGGTGGGTCTCTACCAGTTGGTGGTAAAACATAACAATAAGGTTCTCAAGCACTCTCCTTTCAAGTTTCCAGTAGTCGATCTCAGCCATTTCAATTTCCTTTACTTACAAGATGCCCTCAATTCTGTGCAGCTCAATAAAAACGTTGCTATTACTCTTGATACAGAAAAGTGTGGTCCAGGAAGGTTGACAGCCGAGCTTCAAGGACCTCTGCATTATGAACCAGTTGATGTGATTAACACTCCAAATACAACCACAATAAAGTTTCGAGCTGCTAAACCGGGTCATTACAAGTTGAGCATGTTCTACAACAGCATTCCCTTCCCTCAAAGTCCCTTTACGTTTCACGTTTCCCGGAAAAGTGGCGGGAAAATCGCGGGGATGCCTATGGAGGGAGACGGACTGAAGGTTGCTTACGTCAACAAGTCAAACTACGTGTATGTTAGCAATGTCCCTAAGGGAACTGGGTTACAGGTTGGTGGTTATTATCACGAATCGTTTCTTTAGATCCATCTTATCTTCAAACTGAAATTAACGTTTCTGATCTTGTTCTGATAGAATCATTTTTTAGCAAGTCTATTGGATACTAGAGTACTAGAAAACCTTGAATCTGAAAGCCATGCATCATTTGTTTTCAGGTCGAAGTTCTCTCTGCAGACAAGGTACCTCAAGAAGTTAGAGTTCACTGCGGGGTAAGTCATATGATTAATGTTATGAAATCACAAACTTTAAATCAATATATGTTATCTTATGTGTCAATATTACGGCCCCCTTTAACCGGCGTCATTGGCATCTTCTATAAGTGACACTTAATTGTCAAGAAGTGTCATTACAAAAAATAGCTAAGTTAGGTTTAGGGTCAAATTAAACTGTCAACATAATTTTGAAATCTTTTAAATCGTCATTTTAAACGAATGTCGAAAATGTTTGAAATGTGAACTATTGTAACAGAACTAATTCCTCCAGACGTCCGGAGTAAGTACGGTGGAGTATCACGTGACCAGTACAGGTGTCTACACCGTCAGTCTCAAGTGGGAGGGTCAGCAGCTGGCCGGGAGTCCTTTCACAGTCCCTGCCGTCCTCGTGGAATAACCTGCTGTCCTCGTGGAATAACCTTATGTCCTCGTGGAATAACCTACCTTTCAAGTGAAACTTTTGATGAAACCTAGGTGCAAGCGCAAGCTTTGATTTTTTTAATGAATAAACATTTTGATGCTATAGTTTTCACTTTTAGAATTTGATGAATAATTTTCCGATTTTTGTTTTTATTTTAGGCAATCGTAATTAGACGACTCGAGTTTTAAAATTTGAGCTGACTGCTGTGCAATGCTATTCATGGATTAAAAAAGGAGTTCTAAAACATTACAACACTACAAATGCAACAAATTTATTGGGGCTCCAATGATGTAATTAAAGCAGCTTTAATAAGCCATAATATCTGTGTTTCTCTTCTGACCACCAACATAAACTATTGATGAATAATATTTACAAATTCTACGATACAATTTAATTCACTGTTTTGGGTAAACACTGTTTTAATTGTTTTGACTCCCGCTGTCTGTCCATTACATGCGTGGGTGAAGAGTACAAATGTATAAAAATGTACTACAAAATGTGCAAACCCCCAATAACAACATCGAATGTACATGACGTGCATTGTTTCGTTAATCTCATAAGTGGTTCTGATTTCTTGAGTTTAACCATCTGATAAATATGAATTTCCACCGAATTTTCAACGTCTGCATCATCTTATTTTTTGTGGCTGCTACTGTGGAAAGCGTGACAATAGTTGAAAGTCTCATGGCTGATTCAGCTTTTGAGTGCACGGCTAAAGAAGCCGGAGGTATGTGTGAGAAAGCACGCAAATTTACATGTTTCTTCGAATATTGGTCAGTTTGATGGCAGATTTGCATGTTTCTAGGCCCTAGATGTCTCTATTTAAAGGCAAAATGTTTCATCTTGTGACTTTCGAAAGACTCCCTATCAGCCTATACAGCCTTACTAAACTCTAATCTCAGATCTAAGGATTGTCAAGGATCTCAACAGCTACGATGCAGCGTCCTCAGTCGACGTCCAAGCAAAAGCAGGGAGATTGGAAGTTTGTTTGAGCTACAACAGTGCTGCTGAAGGGGAGGATCCAGTCTGGAAATATGGGTGGGGGACGGTATGTGACGACAACTTTAACGACGTAACTGCAACGAACATTTGCAAGACCTTCACTCCTGCTTCTTATAATTACGAGTTTGCAGAGGGCAAGTGGTGGGGGAGAAGCAATAATACTCTGTATAAGATCGGTTAGTGTAACGAATTTGGATGGATACAAATACAACTACAAGCATAACTATTTCTTGCTACATCGATTTTTATTGTCTAAATTCGAACTCTAAGTCAAAAAAGTAAAAAAATAACAAACATGAGATAAGTTTCGAAAGTCACGTACACAATATGGCATTTATCTAAACGAGGAGACAATTCTGTCAGCCAGTGCGCATTTCTTTAAAAACTACAAGGATTGAAGAACCAACGTTTTCTTCCGCAGGAAAAACAACTCAGCAGGCGTTTCTAGATGAAATGGACTGCCCCACTAACAAAACAAATTGGTGGGCACGTTTAAGTTCTTGTTATTTTTATTTTAGAACTATTGATCATTTTTGTAAAAAATAGAAATTTTAAAAATCATTTCTAAAAAAATAATATTTTTAGTTTAGTTCTAGATCTTTGCCCTGCAAGCTCGCTTGGATTAACGAAAATGTCTTTCGTTAAATTGTAAATTTGTGAAAGGTGGGAATGTGGTTACTCCCAAAGTACTGACAGCTCAGCCACGATCGAGGTCAAAACTGGTGCAAAGATCCGTCGTCCAATCACCAACTGTAATCATAAGGAGGATGTTTTCATCGAGTGCAAGGAGGGTAGGGTGCTGCAGATTACTAAATCATTTTAGTTATTTTTATCTTTCCTCGTAGTCATTTTATAGCCGAGCTACGTTGTGTACATGTTCACATTTCATTATATTTCAGTTTTGGTTTGCTATCAATGCAGTGGCGATTCCTATGATGACTGTTCTGCTATCAATATGGTGGAACATACATGCGCCAGTAGTAAGTCGACTTTCGTATTCTATCATGATATCAAATTTATCTATAATACTAACATTATGATATCTTTTAAGTCTATAGTTGGGAAAACTGTTAAGGTTAAGGAAAGGAGTTAAGGTTCACACTTCACAGCAGTGGCTATGTATTTTCTAAAAACGATTTATTTCTCAGACATGAACAGCTGTGGTAGGATTGTCAAGCAAGACAAAGCGGGGGAGCTATCTGTAGTTCACAAGTGTATGGAGGACGCCAACTGTACTTCCACTCTAGCCCGTAGGCACTGTTTTACTTAACCATAACTTTGCCTTAACAAATACTGTTATATATCTTATATTGATACTGCATTATCGCTTTGGCTGACTAGGAAAAACAGAAAACCTATATATTAATAAATTAACTGTACGCATATCAAATTGAACTTTACATATTTATCTAGACGATTCAATTTCAACAAATGCCTATACAAAAGGTTTAGCCGGGAAAGCGGACCAACTGATCCTAACTCAGCATCCAATCGTCATTGCTTATTGCTTACGCGCACTAAAGGGTCCACCTTCATTTACAAGTGATGATGTCACTGAGTTGAATGAACGTGAGAACAAAATCATGTTGGAGAGGATGATCAGGTTCCAAAATTGCCATTTGTCCGATTGGAATACTGATTGCTGATATCATATTCTGAGTGTGGCTGAATTTGATCCCTTAATAGAACAGTAGCTATTATATAATTAAATTCGAACCGCTTTCAAATTCAAACTGGTCATCAAAATAACGAACCCTCCTGCCTGCAAAGTAAGCGTATCTTCATAGAAAAGCTTTTAAAATAGAGATTAAAATGACTTATTCAAAGAAATTTCCCATAAAGAAATTTGGCATAAAGAAATTCCCCACGACAGAGTGCCAGCAAGACAAGGACATGGAGCTTTGCTATTGTAACGCCTGCACTCATACTAAATGTAATTCTCTCTTTCAACGTATGATCGTAAGTAAAGACTTTACGCGAGAATACAATGTTTTTTGTGTTTTTTGTTTTGTTTTCATTTTGTTCGTTATATTACTATTGATAGCAATTTAGCAAATATAAGTAGAAAAAACTGGCGAAATTTTGAATTCATTTCTGCTTTTTATACATTCAGAAAGCCAAATATTCTAATTACAATAATGTTAACTATTTTCAGTCCGACTTTGGAAAATTCTCAAAAGACTTTGGTCAACTGGTGGAGTGGATGATCAGCAATTTTACAAAAGTTATGAGATATGTCCTGTTTGATATTTCGGCGTACCGGGCGATTTAACACCTTTAGCTTCACTAGACAGTATAACTTTTTAACACCTTCGCTAGAAAACAAGTCAATAAAACTATTTTTAATGTTAAATAATTGTATCTTATACCAACACATGTTGTATTTAAACGATTAATAAGTCATTGATTAGAATCACTTTCAAATCTCATACATCGCTATAAAATGCTAACCAAGTAACTTAGTAACGATATGATTGCGCTGGCAAGCGCAACCGGCGAACTACTCTTTCACGGCTTCACAAATAAGACTCCCCAGGCACTTGCCAGGGCCCAACCAAGTTCTTGTTGTCTAGGCCTTGGAGAGTTTATTACCTACCGTCGAGGACTTCACACGCTGTCACGCATTTCAGCGCGTTACCCGTTAAGCTAACGGGTAACTAAAAGAGTTGCAGGCTCGCCATTGGCGCCACTGTCGCCATTGGCGCCACTGTCGCCATTGGTACCATTGTCGGCATTGGCACCATTGTCGACATTGGCGCCACTGTCGCCATTGGTACCATTGTCGCCATCGGAATTTCAAATGATCCGTTCACTCTGAGTGGTGATCGTGAAAAAGGTATCGCCATCGAGTGGTTCCATGGGAAGATCGAGTGGTTCCATTAGAACATCCATTAGTTTAAATAAGTT
>JH153122.1:526324-559964 GCA_000226015.1 Mnemiopsis leidyi
TGCAGGGTATGATGGTGGGATGAGGGTATGCAGGGTATGATGGTGGGATGTTGGGTACTGCAGGGTATGATGGTGGGTGTTGGGTACTGCAGGGTATGATGGTGGGATGTTAGGTACTGCAGGGTATGATGGTGGGATGAGGGGTACTGCAGGGTATGATGGTGGGATGTTGGGTACTGCAGGGTATGATGGTTGGATGTTAGGTACTGCAGGGTATGATGGTGGGATGAGGGGTCCTGATGAAGTTATACGACAAGCAGGATCAGGATTTTCTCTGGAAAATTTAGGATTGGCAAAGTCGGTTACTGTTTTATATGGTCTATAGGCAACATTCTTAAATCACGGTTGCTAGATCCGGCCTGCCTGGTATAACCTTTCCCCTTGTCCTATTTCCAAATTACCCTACAGACTTTGGGAGCCCCCTCCAATGCAATTCGGGACAGAAAAGCTCCCGACCAGTGGAATGCTGCTCTCAACATGCACGTTAGACTCAGCGGTTCGTCAAGCTACTTCACTGGGTCGAGACTGTTTTCTAGATCACTGCTAGATTTGTAGATCGACAGATATCGCTAGATTAAGATATCCAGCTAGTACTTTATGTCGAAACTCTTACCTTAGTTTTTACATTTTTGAATAATTTTATTTAAAAACTGTCTCGTCCCGCTAAGTTTCAACAATTTAAGCTGTGATGAAGTTTGATGTTTCCTATTTTCTGACGTAACGCAATAGCCAGAAAAGCATCGCATGTGTGATTCCAAGCGTTGAAGTATATCACGTTCAATTTCCTTGCTCAATTTGAGAATTTCATGGTCGGTATGACAGTGAGGAAACATAAATTTCATGACAATTTAGTAAATAATCAATGTTTTTCATTGCGAGCAAGATTTTATATTTCGGCTCTACTTCAGACAAGGACAAAAACAAGGCTGAGACTCAGCGTGACGCCTCAAACAGACTGATCAAGGAACTCGACCAGAAGACCAAATCCAAGCAGGCTGAAATCAACCGTCGTCTCCAAGACAGGTTTTTGTTTACCTGCATTTTTCTGTAGCTTCTAAAGTCTACAAGTGATCTTGTAGCTGAACGACAATTCATGACGAGACCGGTAAAACATTTTGACGCCAACATTTTCCCAGAATAACGACAGTAGCATACTGGAAACAGCGACTAAACACCGAGCATGCTGCTATCTGTCAGGAGATCACTAACTTGTCCATGTCGAAGAAGAAGACACAGCAAGCTTTAGCTAGCACTGAACTGCCTACTGAGGTTGGTACTTGGTCTTTACATCCTTGCTTTCTGCTAGTTTTGCGATATGCTTTTCTGTGCATCCCCCCCTTTTTTACTAAGTCGATTTTGGACTTTTCTTTCCTATACTTATGCTATTCTACTTGATCTAACCTATAAGAACTTTAGGTCAGTCACAATTGCCTGAAGAACAGAGAAAACAGGGAGGCTATTGATTTGGTCCAGGATTTGGTTGATGACGAACTTATCAACGTGAGTATTGTGTTTTTGAACGATAAAATTTGGCTGTCGTCTTGATATCGGATTTTCTTTCTCTTTTTAGATGAACCTGTGTTGACAGCTTCATGCTTTACGGTTGACAGAGAAAAAACAAACTAACTATTTGATTTGTAAATCCAAACTGTCAAATATGTTTTTATAATCTATCAATGAGTCGCCGAATGTTCTAATTATTTATTTATAACAGGAGCTGAACATGTTGAGCGAAGTCCAAAAGCTGCTGGCTACTCGTATTGGTGACTCGGACCAGCGACTCAAAAATCTTAACGATTGCAAATCTAAGCTTGAATACGACATCAGGTATGTAACAAGAGAAACTTAGGAAAAACTGAAGAAAAAGGACAGCTTGTAGTTTAACCGTCATTGCATTCCCTGGTTGATTTACTTTACTTTGCCCGTGAGAAAACAATTAGTTGAATCATTAAATGTTCTGACAGCAAATGTTCCTGGTTTTAGGCAGGTTACTCCCACTCCCAGTATTGAGTAACTAAAACCGTTTCGCTCAGGGATAAAGAAGAGTGTCTGAGGCTGGACGAACATTGTTACAAATTGAACAACGGCTCTGCCGGGCTCCAGCAGGTCGCACAGCCCACTCTCTACGATGGACATACGTGAGTGTCGCGTGGTATTAAGAAGTCGGGATTTTAAGACTTAAGAGGAATAGTAAAGCATGGTCATCTGATCCTTCACCCGTTCCACCAAACTACTTTTGACGCTGACCATATTAACCCAAAGAAGGCATGATCAGTTTCAGTATTTGTAATCTGACCAACTTTATGAATTCACCTTAAAATTGAGGATTAAACAAAAAAAACAATTTAGGACGACTGTCGACAAGCACGAAAGTTTCTCCCAAGACAACCTGGAAAAGAGCGAGATAGCTCGCGTTATGAGTTGTTTACAGAGGGAACTCAACGACTTCAGTATCAACAAGTCTAACGACGAGCTCCAGAAACAGGTAGACTTTTGTTACTTATAGATCCCTGGCTGTTATATTCTACATATAAGGCTTTTAATAAATGAATTCTGCAGAATCATTATTTTGAACCTAGTATAAAATGGCATTGCATATTAAATAAAGATGAAACATTTAAGTAAAACATTAATATTTTCAGTCAGAGCTTGTTGGATCCATGTTCAGATTACGTCTGAAGGAACTGACAACCGCCAAGACGAACTTGGATGGACAACTGGAGAAGGTATCACTCTTTCCATTTAATGTTGTAGAAAGTTCATTTTATTTAAAAAATGTGTGATCGTTGCTTTGCATCAACAAACTATAAACCAAAGAACCAGTACCGCGAACTAACGAACTAACAAACCACAGACCTACGACCACTAACAACTCCACCCTATCAGACGAACCAGGAGATCTCCTGCGTGGAGGACTCTCTACACCAACTCCGGGAAGCTCTCCGAAGCAAGGACGGTCCCATGAAGGTGGCCACCACCAGATTTGCTGTGCGATCTAAACGTCCCAACGTCGAACAAACACGTGACTACGTCCACGGAGGACTGTTGTCTGAGATAAACGACATCAGCGGCTCTCAGGAGGCCCTCAAGGTCAGTGAAAGTTTTTGTTTTTTGTAGGTTTGATCTGAAAGGTAATTTCAAATTTGGGACACGTTCAGCATTGGTTCGGGCCGACTTAAAACCTTGAAGTGTGACTCACTATTTTTGTAAAAACGTCCATTATTTGATCAGAATTTGATCAGAATAAATTTTGTATTACATTTATTAAGCAGTAAAATGACAATTTGTATTACGTTCTAGTAGTAAAATGACGATACTTCTCTTTCAGCAACAAATAGCTTCTGCGGAGGAGACACTCCATCGTCTGCTGAAGAACAAGGAACGTCTGCAACAAGACATCGAGATAAAGAAGAAGAGTATCCAGATAGACGAACAACAGTGTTTGAGACTGAGGAAAACCCTGTCCTGGAGAGGGTGAGTGTCCTGGTATTTCTCGGTCTTCCCCCCAATGTTGAGGACGGTTTTTTGTCAGTCTGTGAAGCATTTTTCTTGTGTTTAAATTGCACTTTTGAATATTGCGGGGAAGGAGGTGTCATTTTCAATGGAACTAGAAGTGGTGTCATTTCTTATGTTTTTCAGACTGACGAATGGTCATTGGGTAGTGGAGCACTATCATATCCGTCGTAAAGTTTAACCTTCTCTGATCTTGTATCATCGCATCCCACCCAATCCCCTAATGAGGTTTATCACCCTTTCTGCATCGTGTATTGCATCTTGTCTTTAGCGTTTTTAAATCATACTCAAAAATCTTGTCGAAAATTGAAATTATTGTTCAAATTTAACCTAGTTTTTATGTTACCTAAGCTGGTAAATGATGACTGGCAATAATGTATCTTATCTTACTTATACTACTTGAAATTGATAATGCACCCTTCTCAAATCTATTAAGTTAATCTAATCAATGGATGCATCGTTAAAGATGAACTATATAAAGCACGTCTTTATATTTTTGACAAACAAGAACTAGAACTTGATCAAAAAACTATGTCGTTTCAGATTCCGACCCGCTGGAATGTAAGAGAAAACTGCCCTGAAAAGCCGTCAGTTCACGTGACAGCCAACAAGTCACGTGACTCTGTTAAGATATAAGCATGTCTCGAACCGTTACTCTGGACTTTGCGTTATCCTGTTTATGTTACTGTGCTATTACATTGTGAATAGGAAATAGGAAAAATATAATTGCCAATTAAGTGAGTTCAATTTCATTATTAAAGATTTGGTGGTGATAGATTCTTTGTTCAGAATTTTTCGTAATGATTTTTGTAATGAACACAGCCTGTTGTGTTTGGCAAAGATTAACGGGTAAAACTAGTGCTATTGAACGGTTGAAGTTGGTTAAACTTATTTCCATAAAAATTGAATTCGTAAATGATAGTATTTTGGTTTTAACAATTCTTGAATGTTAAATATAAACTAGTTTCATTTAGTTTTTTGTGAGTGTGATTATAAACGATGCCTCAATACAACATTTTAAATTTTTGAAAACATGAATATGTGATGGAACTCGAAAGGTACGTAAGCATCTTTTTTGTAACAAATTAGACACTGTTCTGCAATGTTTTCTGCAATGTTTTAATAGGTATAACACCTGTCATCTTCTGGCTCAATAAATGTGTTATTTGTAGTGTTGCAATAGGCTAAAAGTAAAACTATTACAATAATAATAGTTTTAAATTATTGCAACACTACAATTACAACAAATCTATTCAGCCAGAAGATGACAAGTTTTATTACCATTGAAATATTGCAGAACGGCGTCTAATTCGTCACAAAATAGATGCTTACATACCTTATAGTCCCATTTATAACAAAGGTTATCGAACATTATAATATATTACCAAAAACATAACCCGCACGCTTATGGCGATATCAGAAATTTAAGCTACTAGCTCCTCTCTTTCTCTCGTAGCTCACCTCTCTCCTCTCTCCTCTTTCTTCTATCCGCTCTCCTCTCTCCCCTCTTTTCTCTCCTCTCTCCTCTCTCCTCTCTCCTCTCTCCTCTCTCCTCTCTCCTCTCTCCTCTCTCCTCTCTCCTCTCTCCTCTCTCCTCTCTCCTCTCTCCTCTTTCCCCTCTCCTCTCTCCTCTCTCCTCTCTCTAGGACGTAATCATGTTAGCGCATACGTGCACGTCCTACTTTGACGAGATTGTATCCGTCTATCGTTCTAATGAAACGTCGTTCTAACGAAACGATCTCGTTCAGCTTTAGCTGCGTGAGTCGGGTATCACCGCGACAAGTCCTACTCTCTCCTTTCTCTTTCTCCCCATTCCTCTCTCTTCTCTCCTCTCTACTCTTTCCTCTCTCTACTCTATCCTCTCTCCATCTTATCATCTGATCTTTATTTTATCCTTGTTAGACGTTGCCTGACCTCAGACCTGCTGCCGTGACCGCCCCCGCGCGCGCGGCGAAGCCCCCGCGCAATGCAACGCAAGGCAATCATTGCCTGGGGACCTTAAGCTAATTGTTGCTCCCGATCGGAGGGAAACATGTAGAAAAAAGAGCCGCGCATCGCCCGGTAAGGCAATCATTTTGTCAGTATTTTTATTTGTTAATAATCAATATCATATCCGTTCGTCGTGGTGAATACCCGACTCACGCAGCTAAAGCTTCTGTAGAAAGGTAGACAGATATAATCTCGTCAACATATCTGTTTACTGTTTCAATGAAACGATCTCGTTCAGCTTTGAAATTGAGCCGCGCGAAAGTCGGAAATCACCGCGAAAATTGTTTCCTAAATCAACTTGCTACACGTTGCATAGCAGCCTAGCCTCCGGCGTGCGGCGGCGTGGCTTGTACAGCAGCACGAACCCTCCCGCGATTTTATTCTCCTCCCGTCATTTTATTCTTTATTCGCTTCGAATGAGGCTCGGACAAAGTCAGACAACGGCGTGGCCAATATAAACAAACAAAACCTTGCTACACGTTGTATAGCCCTGCTGCCGCGAAGCGGCAGCCTACGGCGCGCGCGAAGCGCGCGGCGGCGTGGCCACAACGTGAGACAAACAAAACCAACATGAACAAACAAAAACCAACGCGTTCAGCGTTGTGCGCGCCCCTTAATTTGTCAGACGTTGCCTGACCTGCTGCCATGCCGCGAAGTGGCAGTTGACGAAATTATATCCGTTTTGCTACACGTTGCATAGCCTTGCTGCACGTTGTATAGCCCTGCTGCCGCGAAGCGCGCGGCCACAACGTGAGACAAGCATAGCCCTGCTCGCGCGACGCGGTAGCCTCCGGCACGCGCGTGCACGCGGCGTTTATCCCTGTGCAAGCTTAGCTCGAAATTAGGACGGACGCGCGACGCAAAGGCTCGATAGGGCGCGCGCAGTGCGAGCCACAGGGCTATGTTGGCTTAGCAAGGCGCTAAGCCAACATCCTAAGCTTCATGTTCAGTAGTTCAATCATTTGCTTTAAACATATGTGACCGTTCGTAGCAAAGCAACAAAGACTGAGGACCCCAGGCAAAACCGATCATTAATGTATCTCTTTTGGTTCTAAAAATACTACTAATAAACTACCCCGTATATCCCGTTTATGGATTTAAATTCCCTATGACCCTATATCACATAACTAGGTTGCTCTAACCATTTCTTATTGTTATACAAATAACTCATTAACTGTGCGTTTAAACTTCAATTTACCAAGTTTATTAAACAGTCCATAAGCATCCAAAATCTATTAGCATTAGTGTAAAAGATGTTAAGGGGATTTCATTACGCTTTTCTTTGCTGCTCCGTCCTGTCTCTTCTTCTTCTCCTTTCTGGCTAAAAAACGGATCTCCCGGTCAGCTCGACAGAGGTCCAAATTTATCCAATAAACCGGGCGGCTCTTTCCAGCCTTTTCCATGGTTAGAGTAGTAGCTGTTTTCTCATTAGCCGTTTTCATAATCCATGGTCGCTTTTAAGGGTCGGGTATACCAGCACGATGACAACTGATAAAATCGTTTTCTTTGATCTATAGGGTCTCCAAACAGAACTTGGCCTCTTCCTCTTGGCGTTGTTTAGAAGTAACCTCTATGCTCTCAGGAACTTTTAAAACACACAAATTATGCTTTCACAGGTTGCACTCAATTTTATCAATGTGCATTTGTCTGAACCTTTGAAATAACATTCTCTGACGCTTGGGCAGTACTCAAATCCTCGATCACTTTCTTCCAGGAATTTGCTGTCACTTCAGAATAGAGGTGGACAGCTATGTTGACGGTTTTTCATTGTTACCGTCAATTAAATTATTAAGGGCTTTGGTAAGTTTTGGCACAAACAGCTGAAGCTCCTCTTTTATGGTTACTCTTACTGCCCTGTTTTCTACACTGTCATTTTCTGAAGATGTCAGTGCCATTTCCTTTTAAGAATGTTGAGATTTAAAGCAGTTGGGGCAGAGACAATTTTAAAATAATCTCCCCATTTCCTCAGTTAGACCTTTCAGTCCTACGCAACTATAGTGCCAAAACTTCTCACATTCTTCTTCTTCTTCTTCGTAGGGGGATGCAGCGCTTAAAAGAAGTAGCACCGCTGTGAGATAAGGCCGGGACGGCCTTGTGCTCTCCCCAGTCATGTAATTCAGTTAAAATTTTTGAGCTCTGGTTATTCCATATCGTCGTTTGTGCCAATCAGTGTTGGTTGAAACGATTCGTGGAACATATGTAGCCGACTATTTTCCTGAGTGGAAAGCGGTCGGCTATTTCAGAGACACTTGCACAGTAGCAGTTAAAGAATCGTCCTCTCCTGTTGAACCACATTGGACACTGCCCAATAAAGTGGTTCATGGTTTCCTCCTCCATGGAGCAGTGAGGATATATCTTAGAAATGCTCTGAAGCAAACAGCTGAAGCTCCTCTTTTATGATTACTCTTACTGCCCTGTTTTCTACACTGCCATTTTCTGAAGATGTCAGTGCCATTTCCTTTTAAGAATGTTGACATTTAAAGCAGTTGGGGCAGAGACAATTTTAAAATAATCTCCCCATTTCCTCAGTTAGACCTTTCAGTCCTATGCAACTATAGTGCCAAAACTTTTCACATTGTTTACAGCCAACAGAAAACTCATCCCCAATGTACTTCTTGAATGGACAAATACATTCGTAGTCCACAGAGGAAGGGGTCCTTTCTGGACTCTTTACAATCTTTGTCCTTGGTCCATCCCCTTTCTTATCTGTCACCTTCTTGTCATTCAAATCGTCCATATCTCAAAATGTATGTATAATAGCAGTGTTGGAAGTATTAAAAACTGGTAAAGGGCCAAGTTATGTTAGTAACAAAGAAAGACATCATGAATATCTTTTTTCCCATCCATTTGTGGCCAAAAATCGCTTTATTATTCTCAGTTCTACTGGAAAACATTTTTAACATAGTCTTTAATGTAGGTCTATTCCCTTTTTTAATGTTGATGGTAAGGGTAGGTTTCCTATTTTTTCCATTAAGTGTCTCGTAATTTTCGATAGATATTTGTGATGATGTTATGTCATAAATATTACTTACTTAGTGCAATTTCATAAATATTACTTACTTACCTTCAATGTGTACATGTTGTGCCCATTTTTTATACAGAATTTCTGCATGTTTCGGATAATACGAGTTGTTCGGTATGAATTCTGGTAAGACAAAGGCCCCACTTGAGTCTGAGTCAATGTAAAAATCAATTTGGAAAATTATTCCATTCATGATCGTGTTTTCATGATGCCTTTAAACATCCAAGACAGCATTGCAGATGGCTCAAACAAATTTGAACATCATGAATTTCTCTGAAAAATTAACTCTATGGCCAGAGCAATTCACGCAATTCTCTCATTATCAAAAATGCAACAGCTTATTACCATTCTTCTCATTTCCATCTTAACACAGTAGCATGGAGCATGTACTATCCTATAAAATCATGAATTTTATTGACTGTCATTAACTTTATTTAACTGGATTATTTCAGGATTAAGACTATTGTGATTTGTTAATTCAAGGAATGTAATTATTATATTTGTTTCCTTGTGTTCCTGTAGGGCTCCCTGCTCCATAAAAAAGAATAAATGTGCAAAATCGAAATGAATTTGACTATTAACATTTAAGGTGGATGTGGTTGCTGCTTTTTATCTCTCTGTTTTTAACAGCTGAAACCTGGGATTACTGCATAATTGGAGCTGGCCCCGGTGGTGAGTCATAAAAATGCACTAAATATAGAATAGTTAAATGCAAGGTATTTAGGGTATTGACCCGATTTCTGGTATTGACTATTTTGGCCAAGGCCATGTTTCTTTCCTTTGGACAAGAGAAGAAAAAAGTTTCCATTAAATCATGAAAATTTGGAATTTTGACCCTGACCAAATGGTAAAAATCGGGTTTCCTCTAGTAAAAGTAACATTCCATAGGAATCCAGCTGGCTTATTACTTACAGAAATCTGGACTGGATTATGTCATCGTTGAAAGAAACAGCATTCCAGGTAATGTAGCTATGTTTTTTGCTCTTGGCAATAACTCAACAAACTGCTGAACTTTTGTACAAAAAAGAATTGCATCACATGTTGGTTACTCCACAACTCCTTAAAGCTCAAAGTCGTTTTAAGTGCAAAGTCGCCAAATATTAAACTTAAAGTTGTGTCGAAAAACAAACATCAGCACAATTCTCAGGTTCATTTTTTGAAGTGTACCCACGACGCCGTACCCTTATCTCAATAAACAAGCGGAACACGGGTGAAACAAACACGGAGTTCAACATGAGACACGACTGGAACAGCCTCCTCAGCGATGATCCGGAAATGGTGTTCAAACATTACAGTAAAGAAATGTTCCCTCCGGCGGACACTTTGGTAATGTCAGAAAATTTTAAATTTCTTGTTGCTCAGTAGCTTCTCCATGTTTTTTCTTGCATGTAGATGATGTAGAAATATCATTCTTTGTTTTGTAATTGGTTGATCATCGACAGCACTAGATATGCAGCAAGCGTTAGATATGAGCATGTTTTATTATTGTTTGATAAAGTAGTATAATTTGTTGGACTATTTTGTTTGGTATAATCTTTGTGGACTCACATTCACCGAAGAAGTAATTTTGATTTATTTTATCCTTTGGAGGAAAAAAATGTTTATGGTCACATCATTTTCCATCATTTCAACAATTTGAATTTATCGTTCATCCGGAAAGGTTGAATGATAAGTCTTTATCAGAAGATTGTCAAAACATAACGACACATTTGATTAAAACTTAGGAGCTCTTTCGGCTTTGCAGTTTTAAAAATAAGACAGGATAGGAACTATGATTGAATAATCTAATTTTTACAACAACTTTATCAGAAAAGTCAATAAATTTGGTGTATTTGAACAGTTCAAAGTTTGTTCACAACATAACGGCTAACGCTAGCCACATTTCAGCTGAAGTATCTGGACGATTACGTCACCAAGTTCCAGATAAAGATACACTTCAACACAAACGTAGACCAGATTGTGCAAGACCAAACAGACAGTTCTTTCTCACTCTTCACCTCAACGTCAGGGGTGTACAACTGCAAATATGTCGTCGCAAGGTTTACCCAATCGTTTTATCTGTTCTTAAACTTATTGCTTTCATTCTGAATTAATTATTAACACGAAAACATGTTTGGTACTAGCCAGAATCCTGTTTCTTGATCGTTTTGAATTTTCATCTTCTTTTTTTTTCTAAACAAACTACCAAATTTCTGAATCCCTAAAACCAGTAACACAACAGAGCAGGTATCTAACAAACCCAACATTTTCCAAATATTTCAGCACGGGAATTTCCGTTCTACACAAACTGCAGAAACACACAGCCCCTGACGAAGTCGAGGTGGGTGATCTTATTAGCATCGGTTTTTTCTTGACTGCGATAGTGAGATGTCGACTGATATTCGACTGATATTCGCTCCCTTGTTGTCTGTTTACTGGACAGTTTGTCATTAATAATCTGCCCCCAGAACTCAACCAATTATTTTTCCTCCGTTTAACGATCAATTTTCTCGATTAATTTTCCTTAACTCAATTAGACTGAACGTAAATAAAGTAAGCTCGTTTAATCAAGGCTCAACATGATTTAAATCATCACCATAATCACAGTTTAACACCAATCACCTTGTCGCAAAGATAAATTGTCCGACCCACCGCTCTCTATCGCTCTCTCTCTCTCTGAGCACACGCAGTTTCCGATAGTTCTCCATAATCATCGTTTATTTGAGGAACTCTTCTTACCACAAATGGGTCAGCCAAACGGTCGTTCAGTGGGGATATGGATTAGGGACTGCGTTTAGCTCAGAAAGTGGCTGGCGTTTCCTTGAAACGAGTGTTACGCGTAGGTAACCGGGCATCTAGCAACATTTCGTAATCCAACCCATCGGTTTATGTCTTTTAGGATGTATATGAGCCTATTGTATGGGACCGTTTATGAGTTGGTTATATGTTGCGAATGTTTCATCAAGTCCTCATGTTATGATAAGTATATAGAACTCAGTGATCTGATAGAAAATTACAAGAATATACAGAGCGTAAAACCGTGGCTACTTAAGACATTAGAAACGTCAACCATTTCCCGTGATTTCCAGCACGATATAGGGTTACCATGGCAACGAAGAGGATTCTTTTAACACGTGTATATGGAATTATAGGGAAGTGTATATCAGAGAAAGGGCAACTAGGGCAAATTACTTTGACATGGTATTCATTACTTTGTAATGGAGAGAGATCTGCTCCGCTGTGACATGTTTAACGAACCGTTACAAAAGACCGGGATAGCCATGTTTCAAAGGAACCGTTATTTAGTGGAGTTGTCTGGAATTTACAAATGTCATGTTGTGTACTCTTCCCTCGGACAATGTCATGCCATGTCATGCCAAACAACAGAGCGCAGACTATGCTATTGAAATTGTTAAATTTCGAGACATGTGTAATTTCTATACGTGAATAGATATTTAAATTGTGTCATGAAAGCATGGGTCACCGATTCGGATAGGGATCGGCCAAAAGAGCGAAGGTTATCTTAAGGTCTGAATGATAAAAGTTTTATCAAAAGACCTCAAAATTAAATTGTTATAGTTCCGGGGTGGTAAGGAAGAATTTGTGTTGTTTCTAGAATCCTGAGGGCCATTTTTGCCTATTCGGACTCTCTGTAGGTAAAAATTAGTGCGTGTTTAGTTATTCATTATTAGGCAGTTTTAACAGCTGCATCGAAGAACAGTTATCTTAATTTTGATAAAGTTTGTTGTAATAACATAACTTTTCCGGTAAATCTGTTTTTATGGGTATCTCTAACGACTTTAGTCACGCTAATTGCTTATTACCTATTATAAGAGGTCTTTATCGATTCTATATCTGCTAGAAACATTCTGGCGACAAAGTTATTCTTCTAAGGAGTTGAAGTCAAATCATTATCTTGGGCTATTGAATATTGAAAGTGACTAGTTTCTCTGTACTTTCAATATAATTTTACTATAGGACTACCATACTGAGTGTTAGTGATTACACAGTTTTCTATTTACATGTCCGTAGTTATCCCATTAATATTCTGACATTTCATCACTATAACTTGATTGTAATCTCTCTATATTTAGCAGCATTCGATCTAAACTTATTAGTAAGAGCCGATTAAGAATAGGTTCTTCGTAGCTGGGATCCTCAATAAACTGATGTTTTGCTTCAAGTGTAATAACTCTACCCGATCGCTGTATTCCCGGTCTCATAACACCCTCTCTCTCCCTCTCTCAATATACCAATAGTTTTAGTACAGGTGTTAGGATCCAGATCTATAGCTCTATTATAACTATCGTCGTTAGATCTAAGCAATGACCTATTAAAGGAGCGTCTCAATATAATTATCGTCAAAGCTTCAGGTTTAATAAGTGTACTAAGAATCAAGGGCCCAAGGGGACGGTACAGGCATTATTTCAGCTACTGGTAATGATTATAAAGGAGTGGTGCATGAGCGCATGGTCAGGATGCCCGACCCGGCCGATAGATCGGGGCATTGTGTAATGGATTATTAGTGGGAGCAACAAGACGTCAGCTTTTGTTAAGCAAGTACGGTATTTGAGGTAGACCTGGTCTAGACTCGGCAAATATTTATAGGGTCAAAAACTATGTTTATCTGTTTAAATATGTGGGCTAACGGCTTGCAATGTACATGATGCGCTGTGTTGGTGTATAAAGGACCAGGCCCCTCAATATTATGAAATAGTATGAAAATTTCCCTCTTTGAGAAACCTTTACATTAAATACTGCAAAATTGACACATTTTCCCTGACGGTTTAAAACCGATGATGAATTAAACCATTATTTCTGGAATTATTTAACCTCAAAGCACATAGGAGAATAGTCAATATTACTTGTCAATCATGCATTATCTGTAATGATGCGGTCTGGAATAAAACCTTTGTGTCGGCTCAGGGTTACGAACTATTTCTCTAAAATTATTATTCTGCTCTAACTAGTTCTCTAAAACTATTGTGTCTGCTCTAACTAATTCTCTCAAACTATTGTGCCTGCTCTAACTAATTCTCTAAAACTATTGTGTCTGCTCTAAATGATTCTCTAAAACTATTGTGTCTGGTCTAACTAATTCTCTAAAACTATTGTGTCTGCTCTAACTAAGTCTCTAAAACTATTGTGTCTGCTCTAACTAATTCTCTAAAACTATTGTGTCTGCTCTAACTAATTCTCTAAAACTATTGTGTCTGCTCAGGGTTACGACACGGCATCACACGATCCTGCGGACTACGAGGGTAAAAAAGTTCTTATTCTCGGAAAGGGTAAATAAAACATAATCTTTTGGGCTTTACTCTGCTATTTTATTTTGCTATAACAACATCTCCAATTTTGAAATAATTTATCTCATCAGTAAATTACTTTGTATGCTTTATTTTCTTGCACCTGTGAAAATTTTGGGCGTGTTATATTTTCACGTGTAATTAGACATTGTTGGTTATACCATGAGTTAGTACTTGTTTCTGAGTTGGCGGAAGAGCTCAATTAGCTTTGTTGTGTACAATTAAAAGTTTTCTATTACCACCAAACTTCATGCTACAAGAGAAATCCTTCTTACTCTCTACTATATCAGAATCGTTTAAAAACTTCAATCGAGTGAATCGGCTGTACAAAAGTCCAACTCAAAATACCTCTGATTTTCGTTAAAGTATGACAATTTTGGCCAAGAAAAACGGAAGAGTTGTCGTATCTTGTATTATCACAAATCTGACGTTTTTGCAGGAAACTCTGCATTCGAAACGGCGGACTTGATCTACGGAAACACGGACTATGTCCACCTTTTGTCGAGGTATGTGGAATGTCATTGTTAGATGTCGTACTACCTACAACTCTAATCAGTACAAGTCATCCGTGAAGAAGTCGGCACTTCGTGCCAGTTACTGCTCGTACCCAGTTTGTACAGTTATACAATACAGGTATACAATGTACAATGTACACTTATACAATGTACAATGTACAATATACACGTACTTACGGGATACTGTTGGATCGTTGTACTTTGTGAAAATGTAATGATTATTAGCTTGAATAGTAGGTTGTCCCACTGTATACTTATAGCATTGTACACATGTGTGGGTTAGTGTGAATCAGTTAATGGTATTGTGTCCACGGTCTGGGTTTGTAGACGTGCTTCCTTTCTCACACTCCCTTTGCACGGTAACGGGAGGAATCAAGCAAACATTTATTCGTCATCAATGGAGAAAGGTATTTTAAGGGAGGGGTCACAGATTTTGACCAATCAGAAATTATAGAATACTGTTTTGCAGCTTCTTAACTGTCAGAATTTGTGACCCTCACTAAAATTGTCTGATTTTTCAGAAAAATTCGACCATAAATTATAAAGGTATTCAGCTTGTTTTGATGTTTAATTTATCAAGAACGCATTAATCTGTAGATTTAAAAAGAGGAGTCTGGTGAGCCTAGACTCCTTGTGCATTGTGCAAGTGCTCCTCTGATCTTCATTAAATTAAAGTTTAAGAAAAAACGAACTAAAATACCACGTGACATCACAACACCACGTGACGTAACCCTAGCACCACGTGACGTAACCCTAACACCACGTGACGTCACAACACCGCGTTACCATGGCACTCTCAGAGACCGAGTGAAGCTGTCCTGGAACACTCACTACGTGGGTGACGTGAGGGGGGTTAACAACCAACTCTTGGACACCTACCAGCTTAAAAGTCTGGACGCTATAATCGGTGAGGACTTATTTCTTACTTTTCTTAATTTTCTGTCCGTTTGGTGAATTCTGAGTCTCAGGTTAATGGAGTACATTGTCCAACTTAAGCTAATTCAAATAATTAGATAATTTTATTTATCTCAAGATTACACACTAAAGCATTTTCATTACATCGGAGTATTGTTCCTAGACGAAATTTCGTCACTAGACCTCAATCTAGACCATCATAATGCATTCATGCAGACAGTCCATTATATAATTTTAAATGGTATTATTATGCCAATTATTCATCAAAGATGATTCAAGTCTCAACTAATTTGTCACCTGAATATTCAAACCAGTAGTATAACCAATAGTACCCCCCACACACACGCACACCTACAACGTTGTTAATTGCCAAGACAAATGGTCGGCTGAATTATCGAAAATATCCCTGGATCGATTTACCGCCTAAACTCTAGAACGGCTAATAAGTTGGTTGGGATGTACACATTCACAGATATCCGCTGTGAAAGTGTACATCCCATAAAAATCGACCTCTTTCATTTAGATCATTTTTCTGCGTAATGAACTGAGTCATAACTTCAATCAATACGATCGGTAAATGTAAAGGTTTGTTGTTGCCAACCTTTAAAAGCAACATTTTATGATTTCAGAAAGGGATCTCGACAGCAAATCGATCTTATTTGAGAAGAAAGGGGACAAGATCTTTCTCCGAGACACAACTAAAACAGAGAGGATGAATTCCAATGCCTTGGGGCCCTATGATAAGATAATCAATTGTCTTGGTTTTGATGTAGGTGTACTTTAGATTACAGTATCGTGTATTGTCAGGCGTATAATTCAGCCATTTTAAACCAGATCAACTTTGTACATGCTAGATATTCTCTTGGGTTAGTATAAGTCGAACAATGTATCAAGTACAATCATTGACAAAAATATACCGAGTTATACATACCTATTGATATGATTGGTTAGCTGTGGAAATCAGCGTGAGACTTTGGAAACCAGATACATACCCTTGGAATATCAAAATTTGCAAACTTTGGTTTTCCCATCGACATATAACTATATAACAGATATAAATAACAACGACCGTCTTATTTCAGTATGATCCAGAACCCTTCAAAAACTTGACAAACATGAGGAAGGGAGAAGAGTGGCAGGGAAAGAGGAGAAAATATCCCGAGATGGGATGGGACTTCCAGTCAAATACCGTCAAGAATCTTTACTATGGTAGATGAAAGTTTAATTACGTATTTAGATCACTCCTTTCAGAATCCAATTTTGTAGCGTGGACAAAAGCATTAACCGTGTAAATGTAGGGAAGAGTTCAACATATGAATTCTAGCACTCTTTCTGGAGATTAATTTGAACCGGTTGCTCCTACACCTACATATGAAATGTAGCACTCTTTCTGAAGATTAATTTGTACCAGTAGCACCTAAACAAAAACCAAACCTATGCTCTTAAGCGGGAACGATCACTCACGGACTTGACAAACGTATTTCTTCCGGAGGATTTATACACGGGTTCAGATATTCGTCCCGGTCCTTAGCCTGGATACTCGCTGCTAGAAACCACGGCATCAGGTGAGTCAGATACAGCCTTACTTATCTACATCACTTCTAAGGTCAATTATCATTTATTATCATCATTATCATTATTATCATTGTTATCATTTACTGTCATTATTTTAATCAATCTCAATTGAATACTAATTGGCCAACATATACTGAGATTAGAAAAATGTTACTAGATTTCTTCACCTAAACAATTTTTCAGATGGCCGAGTGAGAAGGTGCCCCTCTATGGGGTTGTTCCTTATATGCTGAAACGTTTCAACGAAATGAACGGCCCTTACCAGGTAAATGTAATAACTGATTTTGTCCAGTTTCTTTGCCGAAGCAAAATTACAAAATTTAAATCTGTTTTCAGTTGATTAGTCTCCTAAGCCCGGCTTTTGCACCCTCCCAACTTAGTCATCGTTTAAATGATGAAGTCTTATCTACTTAAGGCGAACATTCTAAAAGCTCCAATGCAGAACTTGCGCAGCTATTGTAAAAAACTGCTCCTTATTCCTCGACCATAGAGACGCCATTCACTTACAAGGACATAGCTTGTTTTCAAGATAACCTGCGGTAAAAAGTACCCAATTACCTTCTCAACGACCCTCACCAGTAATTACATATGTCATATATGCGCATGTCTAGATTTATGTTGTGAGTGTATGGTTGCAGTTATGACGTAACATTTCCGCAGATGTTTTACGTGCTGGTGGATGTCTATCTAAGACTTGAAAACACTGTTGAGGTGTTCAAGGACGTCCCTCATGGACTGCTCCATCGCTTTCACGGTACGAGAATTTTGTCAGCTCTATCTTACATCAGTGACTGTGGATAGGAATCAGGAAAGGGAATATTTAAGGATTTATTACAGTTCATAAGCGGCTATGTCTTTTAGGCACCTACGTTGCCGGATCTAAATTCCAATAAAAATTGTCATATGACATTTAGATTAATGCTAAAACTATACCTTATCGAATTTCTGTCAAATAAATCAATATAAAGATGGGGTCAGCTCCGTCCCCCTGACGCTAAACTCTCCCAGAGTTGTTAGCTGAACCACGGGGTAGCAGATCACATGACCTGGTTGTTGTCAGGCTGGAGTACGGTGCGGGCTACTCCCAGATCGGGGGTGACCCCTTCAAACTCGACAGAGCTGAGGTAATCAGTCCGCCGGAAATGGAATGTTTTATCAATATTTGATTATAAGACAAAACCAAAACCAATTATACAAATAATTTGAGCCTCCGCGAATGTCACAATGAAAGTGTAACTGTCCCACCAAGACAAATCAGTTGTTTATTGGAACTTATTGGACAACACTTATTACCAATGCTGTCTTTCTAACCCTGTCTTTCTGATCCTAGTAAAACTGAAATACAATTTCAGCTGGATCCGTACCGGGCGCACACGTGCAACTTTATACATCCGGTACTTTACCACTTCACGAAACTACCGCACGCGGTCCCCATCCGCAGCAAGGGACTTAAAGGAGCATCAAACAAGATCCACCTGTCGGAAGACTTGTACACGGACTTCGCTACTTTAACTCGACACTGGACCCCTCTCAGCAATTTTATAGGTAGGGTTTTCTTCTCTTCACTTTTTTTGGAACTTCATAGGTAGGGTTTTCTTCTTCTCACTTTTTTAGTTTACTTTTTTACTTTTTATAGCTGATATCAGAGATAAACCTTACTTTTCAAAACATCTGAACAACAAAAATTTTCTCATCTGGGGTTTTCAAATTCTCGTCACTTACCCGCTAATCTGTTCAGGGACTATTTGGAAAGAAGACATGTCATTCGTTTCCCCAGAGGATTGCCTCCACAAACATTTGACGAGAGACCGACAGTCGGAGCAGTGCAGAAACCCCACTGTTATCGTCTCTTCCAAAACTGGTAGGTTTTGCAGAGCGTTTGATAAAATATCCCTACGATCAGATAAAATCAAATTTTGCTGAGCAGTGGTGTAAGGCCAGCCCATGAGTGATGAATAATGTGTGTAAATTTAAATTGCTTGCAATTTCAGCCTTGAGAAAAAGCGAATACCTGATAAATTCGGAAATTACAATAGTGATCAGGCACATTCTGTGCCAGTTTTTATGGAAAACGCGCTTTGTTTCTAATGACTAAAGTTAAATTTCAGTCCCCACTTTAACAAAATTTCCTAATGCGCGCGCAAGTAGATCGCGCTCAGCCTGGCTTTAAAGTCTTGTCTGACTTCGTCCGACCCTCATTCGAAGCGAATAGAATATGGGAATAAAATGACAGGAGGGTGCGCGCTGCCGTACAATTAAAGTCCATCTCTAGAGCTTTTAATTTTAGATGGGCTTTTGGTTATAGACGGGCTTTTTGTTGAAGTTTTAAAGAATGTTTCGCCTAGTATCTCCAGCAAAGTATATCAAAACTTTTATTCTTATTTATCCTGGCTCCTTTTAGTTTTCAAATGAAGGTTGGTCAAAACTGACTGAAAAGGCGGACAAAGTACACCCAAGTTTTGGGTTTTGTTAATTTTTAACGATCTTTAACTAAAAATGTTCAATCCTTATGGCATATTTTAACAAAACAAGCGTGAGTTGTTTTACGTTGCGACCGATATCGTGAAATCAGGTCTAGCGAGTAGCTAACATATCACATATGCATACTAATGTTTTAAGAGCATTCGGAATTGTAACCTAATGTGATTTCAGTCAATTTGAAAACCATCAGAAAAGCACCGCAGCTCACTAACGAGAAACTGCTTCTATTGGACATTCTTGGGAAATGAGCAAACCTCGAGGGATGAGAATGTGAACAGCTACAGTGACCCAGCATAACCGAACTACGACGATGAAACAATTTTTTATGTTTTAGTTTTACCGCGTTCATGTCAGTCGGGCAAACTTCAGACTTTTCCGTTTTGCTTATCTTTCAGACAAATGAACACGAGGGTTAATTTTATTTATTGATTTCGTTCTAAATATAACTTAGCATCATAACACATTCCATCGTCTACAACACACGTCTAAAATGCTGTGCTTAATAAATCAGAATAATAATAATTCGAAGTGTCCGTGTTCTGAGTTTATCCCTATATAATGAGATACCCGAAAAACTGGGCTAAAGCGAGGAAAAGAAATTAGCAGAAGCACGGACATTTTTGACCCAAAAGTCCTTGATTGTATGCCTTACTAATGATCTAAGTAAATCTAAGCACACTCCACAAAATCTATGCCTAACTGTTTATCCTGAAAAAACTCTTCCAACTCTTTGTTAATTTGCCTGAAAACCAATTCAACAACGCTAAAAATTTTAAATATTATCCAACTGCCACGTAAAAAGTTCTCGAAAAAATATGAACATTATTTGCTAAAAGCTTAAGAGAAAAATTCAAAAATTCCTTTAGATAACCTAAAGTACAACACAAGTTATCAAAAGTCCAATAAGTATCAAGAGATTTATTCCTTTTTGCGGTTTTCCTATTGGAAATATTTTCTGGAATCTATACTTGGGACTGGACCATCCATCGGTTTGTGAAAAAAACACGCTCTAACGTCAAATCTCCCACAATGTCATAAAACATCGATTTATACAAAATGCACTGTGCAATTGGGACACAATTCAGAGGATCGAATTCGGAAAAAATCATGGATTTTTCCTTCGGAGATTATGTTAACAAAAACATCTAGAAAACAAATGAATTATTACCTTAACGGCTGGAGGGCGGTCCGAATCCCAAATACATAAAATTAATAAGTTAATACAAAATCAAATAAAACCCTTTAAGTTTTAATGAGCTCAGTCTTGGCTTTTCAGTCCCTGGTAATATAAAATTTCAAGCTCAAAGTCCTTGACGTGCATGAAAAACCGTTGAAACCCCTCTAAAATTTAAACCAACTGTCTAGAACATCAACCTGATTCAGGATTAACTCTAGGAATTAATAAGTAATTGTAGTTGATAAGTCTTTTGAAAGTCATAACGCATCAGTATTAATCTTGGACGGTTTGAGTTAGATCGTGGTTTTAATTTTCCCGCCGTCTCCCTCACTAACGAATCGTTTTCTGCCACGGTTGGGGTGAAGTTTCTCGTAGGTGTCCTCCGACATGAATGATTGAGCGACGCACATGTCACAGAACTGCGAGAAGAGAGAAACAGCGTTGGGAATGTCCAGAGTCAGGTCGTCGAGATCGTCGACAACACGCTTAAAGCCGGTCTCGAACTGGGACTTCGAGATTATGCAAGCCTGAAATTATTCAGTTTTATTAGCCAGAGTTTTCTAATTTGTAATTGTATTATGAAAGTTTGGTTTATTTATTTTTCCACGTAACTTACGCGGCCAATCATAATGATAAAGACACGGTAAGCTAGAACTCAGATAGCAAGGAATATAAAACGTTTTGCTTGCGACATGTTCTAACGGAAATACACACATAATATTTTTTGTGTGTCACGACTCCCGCACAATCCCACATGTTGCGGGATGCGAGGATGCTCTTACAAGTTAAATGTTATATATTAGGGCACATTCCCTATTTCACGGTCATTTAAATAAAATTTGAAAAAATAGCGCATTTTCATCTCTTTCATGTTAGAATTAATTAATTATATTATTAATAATTTTGTCCAGCGTGGACAAAATTAACAATCCAAAAAACTGTTACAACCCCTTTGATTTTTGAACGAACTGTCCTTAGTCCTTACGTTTTCAATTTAAAGCTGAATAAGGCCGGTTATAGTACCTGGCCGACGGAATTGCCTGATTACACAATAGGTACCGTCTAGCGTTAGACATCTGCTCGTTCAAGATTAACGGCTTATATAAACGAGCGTACCAATGATGTCCCTTTTCTCTGCGTGGGCTAAGATCTTTGTGCAGCGAATATTGTTTGTTACAATATTAATGATATTTGTCTTATTTGAAGACCGGAGAGCAAATGAAGTGTTAATTCATCAGTACACTCACATAAAGCACTAGAAGGTCCTGTGATTCAAGTGTTGGCAGAAAGCCAGTTCCAATTCTAAACAAATTTTCGCAATACCTCGTGTTACGCATGGAAAATAGTTGGCTTTACTTATAGACGCGATAAAAAGTGTTTATGGTCATCATTGCAAGGACGCGCGTTTGAAGCGCGCGTGGCAAAACAAGAGGTTTAAGAGACCGACAGGGCAGTAGCGAATGACTCAGAGCAAGGCCGTTGGTACGTCGTTTACAAGATTAGTTGTTTTCCTCGTTGATTTCGGAATATAAAGAAGTAAAAAGTTTGTCAAAGCCTAAAATAACTGCTGCTAGTCAAGTTGTAACATTTTCTTCAAAGTCGAAAAATTCAATCGACGAACGGTAACGGTTTAAATTTCCGGAACTAAATGTCGTACACTTGTTTGAAAAATTACGCACAGCTTTCACCGTGGCGCGAATTTTACAAGCTTAAATTGCTACAGAGAGACTTTTAAGGGCAAAGTTCGTACGTTAAGAGTGAACAACTACTTTGAAATAAAATTGAAGCTTATCAAACCTTTCCAAGAAACTGCAGAAGATCAATCATTCTTTGGGCGTATTTCGCGAACTCTGAAACCCGCTGTTCCATAGCCAGAACGATAGTCTCGTATACAACTTCGTGATGGAAATGCGGAATATCCAGCTCACGTAAACTCCTGGAGTTTTTTAGTTTGTTTCTTTATATTAGGTTAACAAAACGAGAATCCTGCGAGATCTAGGACTTTGCATCTTGATAGCTAAATTGCAGAGAACCTAACTGGGACTCAAATCAAATCGCATCTCATTGCACTTAGGATAAGGATAAATAGACAGGATTCAGGAAGCCAGATATTATACAAAAAATCACGCACGATGACAAAAAACACGTACTCCTAAAAAGTAAAAAATGAAAATACTCTGATTGACAGCAAAGAGTGGAGAGATTGCAGGACTCACGTTTTAACCTCTTCCAATTCTGACGATTTGAGATACTCTTTTAGGATGAACCAGAGCTTGTTGGAGTAGAACTTGGTAGTTTGTTTCTCCATTCCCTCCACTCCCCATATGTTGCTCACTTTGGACATGGCGAACTTCATGGCTGAAAATAATACGTTTTGTCCTTCTTTCTACGTCTTATCTTATCTTATTTCTTAATGTATAGACCCAGCACTATTTATAGGCAGGTTATTTTATATGCAGGCAGGTTATGGGAGACATGTAACATTGTCTTTCCAGTGTTTGGTTGTCACGTGAGATAGTAACAGCTGTGAAAAAGCAGGAGAGTTCAGTGGAACTTAATCTTAATTGAGAACAAATTGGAGCAATAGTTTGAGAACGACACTGGAGAAGTACTGATGGCTACAGGTGGAATACATTTGCAGGTGTAATTGGCTTTGGACCAATAGAGATCTGACATTTTATTTTACGGAATTTGCTTCCTTCTTCACATAATTCGGAAAAATTATCCGCATGCGTCAGAAGGGTTCAGAAAAGAGGCTACTATACATCTCGATCTAACAATATAAAATGTATGCGGACTTGAATTTCATTTAGAAATATACTCGGGAAATATGGCATTCGAATAACAACTAGGGGGCAACGTCATTTCGGTGCTATTGTAGGATCTCCAGAATATAGGGAGGAATATAAAAAGAAGAAAATGGGGTAGAAGGACGATGTTAAGACACCTGCATCCATAGCGAAAACAGAGCCATAAGGAGCCTATTCGGCAATGGTCTTTGCCATTCAACATAGGTGGAAATTCATCCAACGCACAGTACCAGAAATATCGGAGTACTCTGAGTAACTCGTATACGAAATCCAAAATACTCCATGCCCAGCAATAATAGGACGGGAAATTTCGGAGTTGGAAAGAGAGATTATAGCACTGCCAGTTAGGCTGGGAGGTTTAAGCATACCAATGCCAGGTAAAAAAAGCAAACATTAGTATGAAGCATCGAGACAAATAAAAAACAATATAAAATATGTAATTACATCCCAAAAGCTTGTGGAAAATTGCAGCAAGGTCACTAAAAATCATGTATGTTTTTATTCTTTATTATATTCTCCAGTATCCACACTTTGTGGTCAAGTGCATATTTGGGCTATTTTTTCTCTTAAAAACCACTTTCCAATAAAAAAAATTGAACTCGTACAACTTCCGAAATATTCCGTGTACGGACATCTAAAGGAGCTGGTGAGTACCAAGCAGAATTCATTATCACCTGATATGCAAGTTCAAACTCATTCTGAATGGAATAGACATTACACCGAAGTGGGATTCGCGTCACTGATATCCTCCAGGATTAAATTCCAGGATAAATCCTGTGCCAATCACAGCTTGGTGGCCTGGACTGCCTGCCTCGGACGGGTTTCGAACACCCGGTCTTCGGCGTGGGAAGCAAGTGCTAGTACCACTACACCACCCGGCAGACAATAAACAAAATACAATAAAAATTGGGACCCCACCTGCATCCTAATTCCTACACACAACCTAAAGTGAGCAGATTCATCACATAAACTAACAAAAATTAGACTTACTTAACAGTGCCGAAGCATGGAGGACAGCTGCCTGAGACTTCTTATCCAGATCGAAACTTGCAAGTCGCTTGAGGAAAGCCGGGGGAAGACAGTCGTCAGCGATAGCTCGAGCTAGGAATCTACCCACATCGTCAGCGGCACTCGGGTTGTCCAGCTCTAAATCGGGAATCTGAAGAGAGGAGTGGTAGATAACACATTAAGGGGGGGGGGCAACTGACCATGACCATGGCACCCTGGAATTTGCCCGATTCTCAAAAAACTTGAACATGACCACGGGGTGGTGGCCGACGTCCTGCCCCAGAACATCGTGCCCCAGAGCATTGTAACCCAAAGATTTCCCCAATGACGATCTGGTCCACAACAGAATACTTTGTAAGGGTTTGGGTTAGGACAAGATTTTCTGGGGCAGGACGACGTGAACCGTCAGGGTAAAGTTACCATGACACCTGGACGTAAGACAAATGGTCAAAAATCGTGTTCATCTTAGCCCCCCCCCCCCCTCACATTACACAGTGCAGTATCTGGTTACAATTTATACATCATCATAGACATAGTGCGTATAAATACTACATCATGCTTTACAAATACATATTTCAAAGTGTACTAAATCGGGAATTTACACAGGTCGATAAAGGAAGTAATCTAGCAGCCGAAATCCCAAAAACAGCATCGTTCGGTTTATTCTTTTCTGTGTCAATGGGGTATCCAGTAAGTCATGGTAGGAATTATAGATAGTGCTTTGAGTCCAATCAGAAAAAAAAGAAATTCTGAACAATCAGAAAATAACCTGTTTAAGGAGAGCAACAAAGGCGTCCTCCATGTACTGCGGCTCGATAACCCTGCCATACATGTCAGCAATAAGTCGGGAACAGAGCTCTCGTTTTTGGGAGTTCATCTCCAGTGCCATGGAGACACACAGCGTAAGTACGTCCCCAAAGTTATCTGGACCTGAAACACACTGTGTAAGTACGTCCCCAAAGTTATCTGGACCTGAAACACACAGCGTAAGTACGTCCCCAAAGTTATCTGGACCTGAAACACACAGCGTAAGTACGTCCCCAAAGTTATCTGGACCTGAAACACACAGTGTAAGTACGTCCCCAAAGTTATCTGGACCTGAAACACACAGTGTAAGTACGTCCCCAAAGTTATCTGGACCTGAAACACACAGTGTAAGTACGTCGCCAAAGTTATCTGGACCTGAAACACACTGTGTAAGTAGGGGGGGGGGGCCACGTCCCTAAAAAGCCCAAAAAAGCCCATTTTTTAAGGGCCCTTGAGGGGTCCCCGAAGGTAAAAATGGGACTTTTTGGGCCCTAAAATTTTATGACTTTATCCAACTTTAGGCGGTATATTGGGTTATAATTATGGGAGATATGATAAAAACTGGCCGAAATACAGTTATTTCCATAAATTTCACCATGAGAAAGCTTCAAAAGAGATCATTTTAGAACTAGTTTTCATCGAATAGACTTAATTATGTATCAGTCAGTAAAGGTAGACCATATTTTTGCATTGTGCAATGGCAAATAAGTAGAAACACATGTTACAGAGATAAACTACTATAAGAGAGGGATTATGGTCGTTCATTACTGTTTTGAAATGATAGTCTATGTCCTAGTGGCAACTGGTATGGAACAGAGTCAGGCAAAGTTTTAGAGATGAAACAGTGAGTTAAGTTCTTTCTTAATGCTTTAATGTAAAAAGATCATACCATGCCAGGTCTAGTCCTGCTGTCAGTCGTACTCCTGTGGTACCCCAGTAATATCCCAATAGTACCCCGATAAACCAATGAAGAACACCAGTAGTTACCCAGTAGTACCACAGTAGTACCTATACCACTGTAGTACCCGGGTAGTGTCCCAATTTAACCCATTTTCTGTCCCTGTTGTTCCCCGGTACTTAGTAGTTCTCCAGTAGCACTCCTATACTACACTTGTAGTATCCCGGTAGTACCACAGTTGTACCCCAGTGGTGCTGCAATTGCACCCCAACATCACCCATGTAGTGTCCCTGCAGTACCCCAGTAGTATTCCTGTAGTACCCTAGCAGTATCCCAGCAATACCAAAGTAGTACCCCAGTTGTATTCAAGTAGTTCACTAGCAATATCCCAGTAGAACCTTAGTTAAACCGCTACGACCCCAGTATTACCACAACTTAGTACCCCAGAAGTATCCCAAAAGTTATCCAGTAGTATGCCAGAAGTACCTTAGTAGTGCCCCAACTTAGTAAACCTGCAGAGCCTCACTAGTACTTTAGCAGTACCCCAGTAGTATCCCAGTAGTATCCCGGCAGTACCCCAACTAAGTAGTTCTAAAGTACTCTAATAGTACCCCAATGGTACCCCCACTAGTACTCCTGAAGTGCACAAGTAGTACTCCAGTGGTACCCCTGTAGTACTCCTGGTGAACCCTAGTAATTAAGCAGTGGCACCCCAGTAGTAATATTCTTGTAGTATCCCTGTAGGACCCCAGTAGTATCGCAGTAGTGCCAAAGTGTTACCCAAAGGTTCTCCAGTGTTATCCCAATAGAACCTTTTCAACCACGGTAATACCACAGTAGTGAACCAGTAGTACCCAGCAGTGCCCAATCAATGCACATGTAGTACCCAAGGTCCAATAGTACCCTAGGAGTACCCCGATGCAACGATACCATAGTAGTACCTCAGTACAATTCTGTAGTACGGAGTACCCTTGAAGTAAGCCAGTAGTACACCAGTAGTAATCCAGCTGTAGTACCCGGGTAGCATCTGAGCGGTACCATAGTAGTACCCCTACTTGGTACTCTGTAGAACACCAGAAGTGAAACAATAGAACCAAAGTAGTACTCCTGTAGTACCAATGTGGAATCCAGTGTTACCCCAGAAGTATTCCTATGTTTCTCCTGTAGCACCCTTGTATTACTCCTTTAGAACTCCAGTAATATCCAGTGGTACCTCAGTAGTATTCCAGTAGTACCACTGTAGTACCCCGTTAGTAACCCAGTGGTTCCCCAGTAGTATCCCATTAGTATCCCAGTAGTACCACTGTAGTACCCCAGTAGTGACCCAGTAGTATCCCATTAGTATCACTGTAGTACCCCATTAGTATTCCAGTAGTATCACTGTAGTACCCCAGTAGTGACCCAGTAGTATCCCAGTAGTATCACTGTAGTACCCCAGTAGTGACCTAGTAGTATCCCAGTAGTACCACTGTGGTACCACAGTAGTGACCCAGTAGTATCCCATTAGTATCACTGTAGTACTCCAGTGCAGTAGTGATCCAGTAGTATCCCAGTAGTACCAACTACCATAGTAGAACGCCTACTTAGTACTTCTGTAGAACCCAAGAAGTGACCCAATTGGTGAGTAGAAATTCAGTAGTACCCAGGTATTATTCCTATATTACTCCTATATAAGTACCCTTGTACTACTCCTTAAGTACTCCAGTAATGTCCCAGTTGAACCACTGAATTACCCCAGTAGTAACCTAGCTGTGGAACCCTAAAAGTTCTCCAATGGTACCCAGGTGGAACTCCTGTAGTACCTCGGTAGTTGTTTTAAAGTACCCCAGTGGTACCCCAAGGTACCCCTCTAGGACTCCTGTAGTACCCCAGAAGTACATTAGTCATATTCCAGTAGTATCCTAGTATTATCCCAATAGTACCCCTATAAACAACGGTAGTTCCCCAGTAATAACCCAGTGGTTACTGGTACCCCATTAGTATCTGAGTAGTTTCCCAGTAGTGCCCATGTAGTGCTTTAGGCCCAGTAGTACCCCAGCTAAACCCTTGTAGTATTCCAGTAGTAAACCAGTTGTAGAACCCCAGTAGTATCCCATTATCATAGCTGTATCCCAGTGCAGAAGTACCCCAACGGTGCCCCAGTAGAACTCGTGAAGTACTCCATTAGCACCCCAGTAATATCCGAGTAGTGTCCCAGTAGTGATCTAGTAGTATCCTAGTAGTACCAAGTTGTGGCACCAATGTAGTACCCCAGTGGTACCCCAGTATTATTCACATAGTCCCTTTTAACACCCTAGAGTAGTAGTACTCAAGTAGTATGAAGTATCCCAGAAGTAACCCAGCTGTAGTACCGCAGTAATATCCCGGTAGTACCACAGTATGAGCCCAGTGGTACCATGGTGGTACCCCAACTTGGTACCCCAGTAGGCAGTAATGCCCCAGTTATATCCCTGTAGTACCCCCAGACCCCTGCAGTAAACCAGTAGTAGTTACTATTCAAGTAATGCAGTAGCATCCCAGCAGTACGTGAAAACTTTACCAAATGAAGTGACAATTGCTACTTTTTGGGGTCCAAAATGGGACAAATAAGGAGTTTTTGGGACAACATTTCAATAGAACAACAGGTTTAATCATACAAAGTGCCTTTTAAAATTGAAAATGATGCAAAGAACGGGTTTGAATTGATCTAAATTATTCTAATATCAAGCATGATTTTAATTTTTTCTAGGGCCCAAAAAAGCCCAAAAAAGCCCATTTTTTTAGGGCCCTTCGGGGGTCCGCGGAGGTAAAAATGGGCTTTTTAGGGACGTGGCCCCCCCCCCCTAAGTACGTCCCCAAAGTTATCTGGACCTGAAACACACAGTGTAAGTACGTCCCCAAAGTTATCTGGACCTGAAACACAGTGTCAGTACCTCAAATTACTTAATGGCTGAAACCTGTCTGAAAGTTGATTTACGATGTTTGAAATGTTCGTTAAGTGTACAGTTTACAGACTGGCAGAAAATTGAAACTGTCGACAAAATAAAAAAATCACATCGTTCAAAATTAAATCTGGTTTTTAAAGCAGATAAGACAAGGAAAGATTGATTGTCCAAAACAGGTGGA
This sequence comes from Mnemiopsis leidyi, assembly GCA_000226015.1. Lineage (NCBI taxonomy): Eukaryota > Metazoa > Ctenophora > Tentaculata > Lobata > Bolinopsidae > Mnemiopsis > Mnemiopsis leidyi. The sequence goes on from JH153122.1 coordinate 555,425, forward strand.
GGTTGCAGGCTTATTCCAGAGCGATAGAAAAGCATGAAGATTATTATTATTATAACCACAATAAAGTACCTATGTTGAACTTGACGACTGCGGAGATGCACTCATCCAATTCGCTGTTCTCATAGTACTCAACAAACAGCGGTTTCAGGTTCTTCTCAATCTCTTCTCTGTCGAGGGCTGGAATGTAGGCCCCCAGTTTGATACCTGATCCCATGTCTGTTGCGTCGAAATTTGGATCTTGGCTGAAAACATAGGAAATGTGTTTACTAAGAATAAACGACCAATATGCGATGTTGAGTGACTCTTTATCTGTAAACGTCTGATTGTGCTTGTTCGCAAAGTTTAGAAGTTGATACCACATATCATTAGGTGTAACATGAGGCCAACAATAAATCATGTTTCACTTACTCATCCTTGACGGCAGAGGAGTTGAGTTCATCACCAGCCTTACCCCATGTCCCCTTGCCTCCAGCCCCTCCTTTCTTAGGCAGACCCCTCGACCCTGTTTTTGACCTTCTGTCTCGCTTAAAACTACTGTCAAGCTTCAACTGAGATGGATAAATTACATAAATATATATAAAATACATAAATATGTATAAAATACATAAATATATATATATACATAAATATGTATAAAATACATAAATATGTATAAAATACATAAATATGTATAAAATACATAAATATGGGTATATCATTTCGATAAACGGATAGACAATTACAAGGATTTATAGACTTTTAGTACAGACTGAAAAAATTATGTTCCGAACACCAGGGGCCCGTTGACCAAGTGGATGATGACATAAGATAGATAAGTTTCATACCTTCGGAAAGTCTTCTGACATGGGGGAAACAGGATCATCGCCTTCCGAGGAATGAGATCTAGAGTTGGTACGTTTTCTCTGCCGTTTGATCTTCAGAGCAGCTGTCTTGGCTGTATCGAACGTGCCAAACTGGGCTTCGTTAACTTGGGCAAAGACCTCATCCTCCACGGCAATCATGTTCTGTGTGTGAAATACTTAATCACATCCAAGACGTACTGACTAATCACGAACCGCTGACTGCGATTAAAGAATGTTAAGTTTTTGCTGGATAGACAGCAATATCTAGAACAATCTAAAATGCAGGGTGAAACAATCGCATATTAAGAACACAGCTGGAAGCACAAACTTATCAGCAGGAAAATGCTACGTGGACTCATCATGGACAGAGTTGTCAACAACAATATCCGGCAGAACCCCTTCAAAAAGCACATGCACAGGAATACCAACGCTCTTTGGTGGTTAAACAATTTTCACAGAACATTCCGTATACCTAAAAACAAGCTGCTAAATCGATTGTGCTACAAAATAGATACCCCTAGATCCGACAAGGCCAGCATCGTAGCACCGCCACACGACTATAATAACATCGTGAGTCACGAGGAATCGTATTTAAGTCAATAGAGAGCGCTCGATTTAATTCACTGAATTTTTATCGTTGACGATCTAGCGCGCCACTTTCAAAAACATTGTATGAATACAAAAACTAGGAAAATAGCTTGTTATCTTCATTTAAATACAAACAATGTCAAAACTGAATTTTTATAAAATCTTAATAATCAAAACTAGAAATAATCATTTTAGAACTTTATTGAAACCAATCAACTTACTGATTTTATTTGCGCGCGCGTACATTTGCCATTCATTTGCATGATCTGACTGTGTAGCCGTAAAACGCGAAATTTATCCAAACTTTTGATCATAAAAATGGCTTTTCTACAAACAGAACAAATATTTATATTTAAAATGCTAATATAATTTATTCTTAACTTTGTTTCACAGCAACAGGCTAATTGACCTCAAGCTATCCTTTTTGCAGCACTTAACACTAATAAAGTTCGTAGACCTCAGCCGCGCAATTTCAGCAAAGAGCTTCATTTCGCAACGATGCAAGAGTATTTTTCGGCATGGGATATTGCAAATGGATTTTGTATTTATCTTGCGATTATTAAGTTGCGTGTTAAGGTTACTTTGAGCTGCCCGTCCTAATTTAACCTAAAGTTTTTTTGACATTCTATATGGTGAAAAATTTCAGTATATCACCTTGCCCGATCGAAAGTCCCGACCATGAGTAGTAACGTTGAATCGGCTGCCGAAGTCTTGGCAGTTTCTGAGACTATCGAGCCACTGCCCGGAATCAAACCCGAACCGGTTGACGAAATCTCCTCTCGGCCAGACGAGTCTGACTTGAATCCCACTCCTTGGGAGTTCCTGACCACCCCACCTGACCGTGATACGATCCTGAAACCACGAACCGAGAGTCCAGATGCCCTGTTTCTAAATAAGGTCAAGGTCGAACACGGAGAAGCTAACACGGCTATAGATGACGACAAAACCCTTGATCCTGAAGCCAAGACGTTTATTGAAGCCTTGGACCATTTAGCTGGGCATAAATCTGAGCAAGATAGCTATTTCTACGAGCAGAACAGATATGGAGACCAGCTACTTTTTGCGGAGAACGCTTTATTAGACGTGGCATCTGAAGAAACTGTTACCCCGGATGGTATGTGTCAGCTTTTATACTGGATAAACATCCACTAAAAGAGGCTTTTCTCATACGAAGCATCGCTCGTGTTTCCTTGCTATCTTTTAAGATATTGTCTGCTATTCATATGTACGGTAAACGGTTGACTGAATAGTAGAAGCAGCCTACCAATACACATATCCCTACCCCATCAGGAAACGTAAACAAGAAGAGAAAGCGGCTTCACTCTGAGTGTGGAAATCTCCTCAACACGCTAGATGGAAATAAGAAGTGGCGGAAGAGACCCCAGCAGATTAAGACGCTTGACGGTGTCTTTTCTGTCATGGTCTGGACCCCAGGTTGGTTACAAATTAAAATAGCGCCAATTATTCGATTTTTTCAGCGTTTTCCGCTCTTTGTAATTATGGTGGACTTTGGGAGTGTTGTACATTGTCATTTGTATGTGTCCGTTATCAAACCTAGGTCAACAAGAAAGAGTCACACGTTTCAATAAACGCAATAACATGCATCGTCCTATTATCTAAGCAAAGCTGCGAGTGATTGAATCAATCATAATATCAGAAACTCGAATTCTTAACGTCATTCCTATCTAAGCCCGCAGTCAGTAAGTAAAATATCAAACCGATAAAAAAGCAATACAAATACTCAAACCCTGCTTCACCGGCAAATCAGATACAATATTCGATAATTGACAACTCTTATCAAGGTGCAGTTTAAATAGAATTTTATCAGTAAGGGCGCAATTATGTTAAAATCGTAAAAATTAATGTATAGGAGATCAGCGTAATCTTAAGCTTATTGAAGTTACTACTTTTACTTACATCGAATTTATCATCAACATTATTACGAAATTTCAACTCTATTTCATCTCACTTTTTTCAACCCAATCTCAATCTCTACTCTCTCAATCCAAGAAAGCGTATCTCAGTCCTGTCCACATAAATGCCCTCATCATCCACAAAGCACGCGGGAGGTTGAGGAGGAGGTCCGGTGGTGAGATCTCGATCCGGAAGTAAAGCAATAACTGAGGGTTTTCTTGTCTTCTCCAGCAGCTATCTCATTACTAGGGCAGCAAGACAAGGTAGGACCACCACAAGAATCACAACCAGAAGTGCGGTGGTTACTTGAGGAGGGTTTCTAGCTTCAGGTTTCTTTTCTGGTTCCTGAGGAGCGGCGGTGTTGATGTTGTTCCATGCGTGTCGTTTTCAGGTTGTAAAGTGGTGTTTGTCGGAGCGGTGGTTGGGATGAAAGCCCATCGGGGGACTGTCTCTCTGTGTCTCAGTGCAGTTGTTACCTAAAGGGTTCCACAGGGCACTCCCGTGACAGACGCACATAGTGTGGTAAGCAGTAGCGGTACTGTTTGCAGGACACGCAGTACATGAGGAACTGATACGGAAACTGAACATGTCGTCTCCAGTCTCCACACCTCCTGCATTCCTCTCCCTCCATATAGAGCCCCGCTATGCGAAGCAGGAAAGTGGTCCGAGCCTGTTTCAGAGGATGCACCGTTAGGGAACTGAGTACAGGCGGTGGAGTTGGCGGCGCTGTATTGGTACGCAGGACAAGTCTCGCAGTGTCCATGCTCCCAGTACAATCCTGCGTCACATGAACACCTGTCGATGAGGTGTGTGTCATTAGCACTGTTTGCGGGACAAGGCAAGCATATGTGACAAAATATGACGTTTTCAAAAATTGCTCCGATTGGGCCGAAATTGGTCGCATTTGTTCGGTATTGATGACAGTAGTAATCCTACGAAGTTTGGAGAGGATTGGCCGTCAGGAAGTTGTGATAAATCTGGGCGTGGTCTTAAAATGGCACCACTATCCATGAATTTGGCATCACTATCCATGAATTGGCACCAGCTATCCATTGGGTAATTTTTTGATCCAAAACCACTTTTTATGATACCAGATGGGTAGAACTAGTCAAGATCTCGGTCTACAATGACTTTGGGACGAATCGGCCAAATGTCACACTTGTGACGTCACATATGTGACAAAATATGACGTTTTC
>JH153124.1:0-16926 GCA_000226015.1 Mnemiopsis leidyi
TCAACTTTTCCCCTAAGTTCGTAAGTTGTGACCGTGCATTTTCTTTATCATACTTCTGCATTCAAGCACGTCATTTGTGAGTGCCACTAATAACGGTTGCCATGTTCATTTTATCCCCCAATTTATCCTTTAATTCTGCAGAACTTATCTTTCCATCAGATTTTCTGCACTTCAGCACGGGCTTCAGTGCATCATTTAGCTTCTTCATGACATCTTCATACTCATTAGGCTTGTATCCATATTCACTTGCCATAGTCTAGGAAGGCAGGTACAGCGTACAAGGTGAGCAGTGGCTAGTCGTGTAGAGTTACTGGTACTGTTAAAACTTTATCTCAGCAGAGCAACGTAACAAAATACTAGAATTCAGAACTGAATACGTCTTAATAAGAGTATATGTCACATTTTCTCTTTAACAGGATCTGGGTGGATGAGAAAGCCCATATCCTTCAAAACACCTAAATTCACAACCGGACAACGGGAGGGGAACATGGTGAGTGTGTTAAAATTGGTATCATTTTTTTCTGATATTTCGGACTCCATTATCATTTCATCGGAAATTCGGCTGATGTTTTTTCGGTAATTAAATAGAATGCTTAAAGATTAAATGGAGCCGTGACGTTTTATCATATCAGGACTCATTATTGATTCTAAGATTTCTAATTATTTCTCATATGAATCGTGATCATTCCTGTTTAATTTCTTCTCACAAATCTTATTAGAAATGATCAGAAACAATCAACATTTAAACAATAAGAGTCAGAAAATTTGTATAACTTCCGGTTTCTAGAAAAATAACCATTTCATCGCAATTTAATTATTCCTGATGTTACAACTGGCTATTAACACAAGTACATTGCTTAACAGATCGAGATCAAGAAGGGACAAAAGTACCAGTTAGTTCTACATCTTGTTGAGAAATCTGACGACATGAGTCTCCACAACAAGTGTCTGGAGTTTGTGTTTGATGAGACGGAGTTCGTTACTGTCAGCTGTCATCAAAATCAGGTCAGTGGTCATTGGTCTTTTCTCTTCAGTCACTGTGTGCTACGTCTCTAATGAAAAGAAATCAGTGATATAATCCCTGAATTAAGACTTCAATCTACCTCCCTACCTAACCCAAATAAACTCGCTGTCAGATTGTTGCCACTACGAAAATGAACCGAAATGGACGAGTTGTTGTTCACTGACAACTTAACTACTAGAGACCACTACGAAGAACGTAACCTGACCTACTTTGACACTCGACATCTCAGTGAATAAAGGAACCCGGCAATCGACGGACAATCTCTCAGCTTTGTAAAAATTGTATTGAGCTGTGCGCACGATTTATCAATATTTTAGCGATAACAATTATAGTATAACACATGTAAATAAGACTTTAGTATATTAGGATAAGTTAGTTTGTTAAATATACAGATTTTTTTAAAAACTTTTGAGCTGTGTTAACAGCCAGATGCTTTCGTTTCGTTTTTCAAATAACGCGTTAGGTCAACATGTATCTTTTGTTTTTATTTTTTGTTGGTAAAACGAATTGCTAATGCATTATGTATTCTATCTAAACGGTAAGATATTTAAATTTTAGTATGTTAATAATAAGTAAATAAGTATGTAAATATTAACCAAGTAAAGATTAGGTTTTTATTGTTAATAATAAGTTTAGATTCTGTTTACATTATAAAGGTTTGGTTTTTCTAACATATTCTAAACTTAAAGCACTGTAAGAAGGTTGTAACATTCTTTTTATTTGTAATATCTATATGATTATACAAATATACTAATTTTTTATAGAAATTTGTCAATATTATTTGTTTTTAATACAGAATTTAAAATAGCCTAAATTCTCTTGCTTTTTAAATGTGGCCAATGGATATCCAACCCCACGGGTAGAATACCTCATTCATAGCCTAGAAATGTTATATTTTTATGAAAATCGTTAGTTTATAAACCGAGATTCAGTTTTTGCAAGTTTTTCTGCAATAGTAGTGCAGGGGAGGTGTCATAAATTTGTTATGACATGTCTCAGCGATTGTTAAATGATAGCTTAGTTTTGAGAAACGCCATGTCTTAACCAATTTGCGGTACCTCAAAATAAGAGCCGTCCCTAATTAGAGTCTAACAACTCTCTTCAAATAGTATTGCTTGAATGATGATGTGCACTGGAACCCCGACAAGTAATGAATCCACCGGTCACGTGATAGATATCTGTAGTCACGTCTATGTAGAAACATCCTCCCAGCAATGGATCTGCAAGAACTCATCAGCTCATCCATCTTGCTTAAAGGTAACGCATGGTGTCTATAATATGTTTACGTGATATTTAGATTTCAAATGACCTAGAAAACATCTCAATCATATTTTCTGCCGAGAATTTTTTGTGAAAAAGTGACCAAGATTGGAAGACTGTTGGTCTGTAGCAAATGGCTCATTGATTTTGAAATATTTTAATATTTTTGGTGCCACTGAAATCGGTCAAGATTCCACTAATCCACATCGATCTTAACTCGGAAACAGACCAGTTGGAGATTATAGAGGATAACTCAATTATTTACAATCAGGAACACAGAATAGAGGACGAGATAACTGCTGTGCTGGAGGGAGCTGAACTTTGGACCGAACTCAAACAGTACCAGCATGAGATGGTTGTTGGTCCTCAAGGAAGGTGAGTTTGTAAACGATTAGCTAACGTTCCTGTGTTACTCAGAAAACCAACCAACGTTTCTGTGTTACTGTTAGTCAGGAAACTAACTAATGTTTCTCTATTAATCAGTGATTGAGCTTACATTCCTGTGTTACTAATTGATCGCACCTACGGTCCCGTGTGACTTAAACAACGATTATAAACGTGTAATCGTATATTTCAGGAGAATGTTTCCTAATTTCAACGTCCGGCTATCAGGCTTGTCACCCACTAACTTCTACCACGTCTTCCTAGAGGCTCGACCAATCGACAATCATAAATTTGCTTTCAACTACCAGACCAAAAGGTAACTTTTTTATCAATATTCTCCTAATTCTACGTGAGAAGATGCATTTCCATTGAAAAGCCTTGAATCTAACTTTACTATAATTCAAGCGTATATAACCTCTGTTCTCAAGACATAATAAGCAAAATATGATAAACTCACTTGATCAGAAACCCGGAGTCACTTCAAACTTTGCAATTTTCAAAGAGCAGGATTCTCACACGTTACGTTTTCAGTTGGCTGTTGCCTGGCCCCGCTGAACCTGAAAGCAGTAAAAGGATTTACTACCACCCGGAAACTCCTTTACAAGGTAATTTAATAAATTTATATTTGAAGCGCCTTGCAGCCTATGTTTTTCAGTGACTATCCTTGAGGAAATTATTGAATACGTCTAAATAAAAGTATATGTAACACTTTTTCTTTAACAGGATCTGGGTGGATGAGAAAGCCCATATCCTTCAAAACACCTAAATTCACAACCGGACAACGGGAGGGGAACATGGTGAGTGACCCAGGAAATTCGTATAACTTCCGGTTTCTAGAAAAATAAACATTTCATCGCAATTGATTATTACTGAAACTAAAACTGGCTATTAACACAAATACATTGCTTAACAGATGATCGAGATCAAGAAGGGACAAAAGTACCAGTTAGTTCTACATATTGTTGAGAAATCTGACGACATGAGTCTCCACAATAAGTGTCTGGAGTTTGTGTTTGATGAGACGGAGTTCGTTACTGTCAGCTGTCATCAAAATCAGGTCAGTGGTCTTTTCTCTTCAGTCACTGTGTGCTACGTCTCTAACGAAAAGAAATCAGTGATATAATCCCTGAATTAAGACTCCAATCTACCTTTCTACCTAACCCCAATAAACTCGCTGTCAGATTGTTGCCACTACGAAAATGAACCGAAATGGACGAGTTGTTGTTCACTGACAACTTAACTACTAGAGACCACTACGAAGAACGTAACCTGACCTACTTTGACACTCGACATCTCAGTGAATAAAAGAACCCGGCAATTGACGGACAATCTCCCAGCTTTGTAAAAATTGTATTGAGCTGTGCGCACGATTTATCAATATTTTAGCGATAACAATAGTATAACACATGTAAATAAGACTTGAGTAAATTAGGATAAGTTAGTTTGTTAAATATACAGATTTTTTTAAAAACTTTTGAGCTGTGTTAACAGCCAGATGCTTTCGTTTTGTTTTTTAAATAACGCGTTAGGTCAACATGTATCTTTTGTTTTTATTTTTGTTGGTAAAACCAATTGCTAATGCATTATGTCTTCTATCTAAACGGTAAGATATTTAAATTTTAGTATGTTAATAATAATTAAATAAGTATGTAAATATTAAGCAAGTAAAGATTAGGTTTTTATTGTAGATAATAAGTTTAGATTCTGTTTACATTTAGGTTTTGTTTTATAACAGATTTTAAACTTAAACCACTGTATGAAGGTTGTAATATTCTTTTAATTTGCAATATCTATATTATACAAATATACTAATTTTTTATAGAAATTTGTCAATTATGTGTTTTTAATACAGAATTTAAAATAGCCTAAATTCTCTTGCTTTTTAAATGTGGCCAATGGATATCCAACCCCACGGGTAGAATACCTCATTCATAGCCTAGAAATGTTATATTTTTATGAAAATCGTTAGTTTATAAACCGAGATTCAGTTTTTGCAAGTTTTTCTGCAATAGTAGTGCAGGGGAGGTGTCATAAATTTGTTATGACATGTCTCAGCGATTGTTAAATGATAGCTTAGTTTTGAGAAACGCCGCCCCTAATTAGAGTCTAACAACTCTCTACAAATAGTATTGCTTGAATGATGATGTGCACTGGAACCCCGACAAGGAATGAATCCACCGGTCACGTGATAGATATCTGTAGTCACGTCTATGTAGAAACATCCTCCCAGCAATGGATCTGCAAGAACTCATCAGCTCATCCATCTTGCTTAAAGGTAACGCATGGTGTCTATAATATGTTTACGAGATTTTTAGATTAAAATGACCTAGAAAACATCTCAATCATATTTTCTGCCGGGTATTTTTGTGAAAAAGTGACCAAAATTGGAAGACCGTTCGTCTGTAGGGCTCATTGATTTTGTATTTTCATAATTTTGGTGCCACTGAAATCGGTCAAGATTCCACTAATCCACATCCATCTTATCTCGGAAACAGACCTGTTGGAGATTATAGAGGATAACTCAATTATTTACAATCAGGAACACAGAATAGAGGACGAGATAACTGCCGTGCTGGAGGGAGCTGAACTTTGGACCGAACTCAAACAGTACCAGCATGAGATGGTTGTTGGTCCTCAAGGAAGGTGAGTTTGTAAACGATTAGCTAACGTTCCTGTGTTACTCAGAAAACCAACCAACGTTTCTGTGTTAGTCAGGAAACGAACTAATGTTTCTGTATTTATCAGTGATTGAGCTTACATTCCTGTGTTACTAATTAATCGCACCTACGGTCCCGTGTGACTTAAGAAACGATTATAAATGCGTTATCGTATATTTCAGGAGAATGTTTCCTAATTTCAACGTCCGGCTATCAGGCTTGTCACCCACTAAGTTCTACCACGTCTTCCTAGAGGCTCGACCAATCGACAATCGTAAATTTGCTTTCAACTTCCAGACTAAAAGGTAACTTTTTTATCAATATTCTCTTGATTCTACGTGAGAAGATGCAATTCCAGTGAAAAGCCTCGAATCTAACTTTACTATGATTTATGCGTATATGACCTCTGTTCTCGAGAAACAATAAGCAAAATAAGATAAACTCACTTGATCAAATACTTTGCAATTTTCAAAGAGCAGGATTCTCACACGTTACGTTTTCAGTTGGCTGTTGGCTGGCCCCGCTGAACCTGAAAGCAGTAAAAGGATTTACTACCACCCGGAAACTCCTTTACAAGGTAATTTAATAAATTTATATTTGAAGCGCCTTGCGACCTATGTTTTTCAGTGACTATCCGTGAGGAAATAATTGAATACGTCTAAATAACAGTATATGTCACATTTTCTCTTTAACAGGATCAGGGTGGATGAGAAAGCCCATATCCTTCAAAACACCTAAATTCACAACCGGACAATGCAACGGGAGGGGAACATGGTGAGTGTGTTAAAATAGGTATCATTTTTTCTGATATTTCGTCCATTATCATTTTATCGGAAATTCGGCTGATGTTTTTTCGGTTTATAATTAGATTGCTTAAAAATTAAATGGAGCCGTGACGTTGGGGGGAGATCACGTATTTTTTTTGTTTTTTTTGTTTTTTTGTTTTTTTCAAAATTTCACTTCCACCTAAACAAAAAAACAAAAAATTTTTTGAATGTTACTTTTCTCTGTATGGCTAAGAAATGCGATCTTTTAGGAAACTTTTTTACTCGAAATGATTTCGAACAGACACGTTCATAATCATTCTGAAAATGTACACGTAAATGTTACGTATATATCGATACAATTCTACGTCACTCAAAAAGTTTGAGATAACACAAGATTAACGGGAATAAGAAATGTCGTAGTCCTTCACTAATATAACAAATTTTGATCTTCAAATCAGATAAAATGTATCTGTAAGTCAGATAAAATGCACTTAACGGTGACTGATCTTGTGTTATCTCAAACTTTTTGAGTGACGTAGAATTTTATCGATATATACGTAACATTTACGTGTACATTTTCAGAATGATTATGAACGTGTCTGTTCGAAATTATTTCGAGTAAAAAAGTTTCCTAAAAGATCGCATTTCTTAGCCATACAGAGAAAAGTAACATTCAAATCAGAACTGTTATGAGACTAAATAACTATCCGCTGCTACTACAAATAAAAAATTATTTTTGGACTTTTCAAACGAAATGAGGGTTGGATGAGAATTCCAGCAGTGTAAGACAAATATATGATGACAATCAAACTCAAATTGACAATAAATCAAACAATTGAAGCGTCAAAACAATCTTTGATTCTCTGATTGCACTGCTTTCACGAATCCGGTAAAAGTGACACATTGATTTATGAATATTTCAGTTCATGAATGTCCACAGAACAATCAAGTCAAATTTGACATTAAAGCTTCAAAACAAACACCGCACATATTGTTTGGTACGTAGATCGAAGATCCACACCGTGACATCTCTGTTGTTGTGAACCCGGCAAACAACAGAAACTGGAGTAATATAGGGAGATAGACGGTTTTTAGCGAAATATCTGCTATCCTTAAAACTGCATAACTTAGTTACCACAAATGATAGAGCTAAAAACAAAATATTGGGTGAAAGACAATGGTTCGGGCTACAGTTGAGTTAAAGTTTCATGTCAAAATAGTGAATGAGTGAATGACCACGCCTCAGTGACGTTATCAATTACGGGGTAATTTACAAAATCAAATTGATGAAACCAAATTTTTTAAACTTAATTTTACAGGTTTAAGATGAGACTTAAGCAAAAATCTGAGTCTAACGAATGCTACCAAAAGTCGATTATCTTATTGCATTATTGAGATAATCGCAGACAAAGATAAGTATTTGTTACCAAATTTTACGTCAAAAATCAAGAAATTGGGGGATCCTACAGAATAGAAATGACAAATAGTTGAGACTAAAACTACACAAAGTCCAATAGATAATAATTTTAATTGTGTATTCGTTTAGGTGGGAATTGAAGTCGAAATTTCGAAAAATTATCAAATTTCTGGAAGCTGGCAGGTCTTTTAATTATTGAAGTGCAATTCTTTAAAAAGTTTGATTTACCCAATTTGCATGGGTGTAAGACCTTTTTGAGACGGATAGATTCGAAATTTACTTGTTTCGAAAATTAAGCAAAATTTCCAAAGCTCATAATTTCATAAAATAAGGATAAAGTTAGCTAAAAACCCAACATATAACTTTATTTGCATGCCCTTAGCATACGGAAATGTCATGAAGGCTAATTCATACAAAAATTTGAAAAATTCTGCTTAAAAGGCTTTTAAAATCAATAAAATCGGTTAAACAGGACAAAAGTTATGGTCAAATCAAAATTTATGGATTAACACTAAATTCTATTGTAAAACGCGCAAATCACGCATATTTTTGAACAACGACTGTATGTTTTTTTTTAATCTTAAACCTAACATCAATGACAAAGATTGGAGGCCAAACGGAAAGAGATAGGGGCCAAACGGAAAGAGATAGAGACTTGAAAATTTCAGACAAGGTAGCTTTCATCACGTTCTGTGGCTTAGGCTATGTTAAAATTCGCTCCGACCCCTCTATGTGAAAATATTATCTGAAGGCCTTTAAGGGCCTTTAAAGGCCTTAAAGGCCCTGAAATGGAAATTTTCAACTTTGAGTTAGAAGAAAAGTCAGACCAGTATTTTGACGTAAAATGTGACGAGGAATCCGAATTTGATAGTTTCGAAGCCACAAAATTATTAAGTGACTTCTTAAGTGACCCCTCATAAAAATTGAAATTTTTAACTTTGAGCTAGGAAAAAAGTTAAACCAGTATTTTGACGTAAAATTTGACGAGGAATCCGAATTTGATAGTTTCAAATCCGAAGCAATGACCACGTGACCCCTTAAGTGACCCCTTATAAGGCCCCAAAATTGAAATTTTCAACTTTGAGCTATGAAAATTTAGACCAGTATGTAGACGTAAAATTGACGAGGAATCCGAATTTGCTGGTTTCAAATCCAAAAATGATCACGCGACCCCTTAACTGTCCCCTTATAAGGTCCCAAAGTGGAAATTTTCGACTTTGAAATAGGAGGAAAGTAAAACCAGTATTTTGACGCAAAATTTGATGAGGATTCCGAATTTTATAGTTTCGAAGCCGAAAAATGAAAATTTTTAACTTGAAATTACAAGGAATCTGTAAACCACGCGTCTTTTCTGGCTGGAGGCACGCTTTGCAATTTGCGATATCTGTGGGCCAGCCGTTAATTTGTTCACCAGCATTATTTTGATTTTGCACTTTTTATCTCCGTGAATTTTCGTTATTTGTCACCTTATCAGTCTATGTCAATAAGTCATCTTTTTATTTTCTGTTTTCAAATTTAAATCTTGATATCTGTTGTAGATAAGTCTTATCAGCTACTCCGTACAAACTATTTAAGAGAGTATTTGGTGTATTGAGATAGCACCTGTCCTGAGTTGTGTATAATTCTTGGAGTCTCATGTGGCCAATGGATATCCGACTCCACGAGTAAGTGGAGGTATCATAAATTAGTTATGACATGTCTCAGCGACTGTTAAATGATAGCTTAGTTTTGAGAAACGCCATGTCTGAACCAATTTGCGGCACCTCAAAATAAGAGCCGTCCCTAAGACTCTAACAACTCTCTTCAAATAGTATTGCTTGAATGATGATGTGCTCTGGAACGCCGACGAGGAATGAATCCACCGGTCACGTGATAGATATCTGTAGTCATGTCTATATAGAAACATCCTCCCAGCAATGGATCTGCAAGAACTCATCAGCTCATCCATCTTGCTTAAAGGTAACGTGGTGTCTATAATATGTTCAGGAGATTTTCATATTTCAAATGGTAGAAAACATCTAAATCATATTTTCTGCCGAGAATTTTTTTGTGAAAAAGTGACCAAGATTGGAAGACTGTTGGTCTGTAGCAAATGGCTCATTGATTTTGTATTTTCATAATTTTGGTGCCACTGAAATCGGTCAAGATTCCACTAATCCACATCGATCACATCACCCAGCTTTGTAAAAATTGTATTGAGCCCAAATGGCAAGATTGTTTTGATACGTTTTGTGCACGTGCACAAAAAGTACAAAACAAGGGTTGGCGATCGACAGCGTAAATTTGGATAATTAGCTCAAAAAGCGTCCGTCCGTCCGTCCGTCCGTAGGCGCGCACGTCCGCGCGCAAGCTCCTTTATCAAACTTAATTATGTATACGATTACAATTATAGGTTTTAACTGCCTCAGGCCGCAGAATGTATTCCACATCATGAAATTTATACATAATTACCTCGCAACAACTACAACAAGATGTACGATCAAACNGGGAAAACAAAAAGTAAAGTTAAGTACAATCAAAATTCTTTCAAACTTATGTTTATTGAGTAATTTGTCGAATGACAGAGAGAAATAAATATATGAGCTACTATTTTAATCTCAGCTCCTACCATTCACGCCAGAAGCATAAACACAACGCAGCATGAATAAATGATGAAGGCAGCACATACAATACAATAACGACGTCATACAGAGCTGAGTTAAGATATTTGAAATAAACGATGAAAAGAACGCGCAATTGTGTCTAAACTTTGCGCGTGCAATTTTTCAATCGTGGCTGCATCGAACGGCTGCGTGAATTCGCGCGTCTGATTTTACACGTGCAGAACAACTAACCGAAATTACGTCTGGTTCGAGGTTGCGTATTTTGATTCCTCATTCCTCGAGGTTTAATGACAATAAGCGACGGCAAGATACGGGAAATTCAGCGGTCGCCTGACACAATGAAAGCGGCCGCAATTCTTGTTTTTAAAACTTTTGAGCTGTGTTAACAGTCAGATGCTTTCGTTTCGTTCTAACGCGTTAGGTCAACATGTATCTTTTGTTTTTATTTTTTGTTGGTAAAACCAATTGCTAATCCATTATGTCTTCTATCTAAACGGTAAGATATTTAAATTTTAGTATGTTAATAATAATTAAATAAGTATGTAAATATTAAGCAAGTAAAGATTAGGTTTTTATTGTAAATAATAAGTTTAGATTCTGTTTACATTAAGGTTTGTTTTTTGACAGATTCTAAACTTAAAGCACTGTAAGAAGGTTGTAACATTCTTTTTATTTGCAATATCTATATTATACAAATATACTAATTTTTTATAGAAATTTGTCAATTATTTGTTTTTAATACAGAATTTAAAATAGCCTAAATTCTCTTGCTTTTTAAATGTGGCCAATGGATATCCAACCCCACGGGTAGAATACCTCATTCATAGCCTAAAAAAGTTATATTTTTATGAAAATCGTTAGTTTATAAACCGAGATTCAGTTTTTGCAAGTTTTTCTGCAATAGTAGTGCAGGGGAGGTGTCATAAATTTGTTATGACATGTCTCAGCGATTGTTAAATGATAACTTAGTTTTGAGAAACGCCATGTCTTAACCAATTTGCGGCACCTCAAAATAAGCTAAGAGTCTAACAACTCTCTTCAAATAGTATTGCTTGAATGATGATGTGCACTGGAACCCCGACAAGGAATGAATCCACCGGTCACGTGATAGATATCTGTAGTCACGTCTATGTAGAAACATCCTCCCAGCAATGGATCTGCAAGAACTCATCAGCTCATCCATCTTGCTTAAAGGTAACGCATGGTGTCTATAATATGTTTACGTGATTTTTAGATTTCAAATGACCTAGGAAACATCTCAATTACATCTCAATCATATTTTCTGCCGGGTATTTTTGTGAAAAAGTGACCAAAATTGGAAGACCGTTCGTCTGTAGGGCTCATTGATTTTGTATTTTCATAATTTTGGTGCCACTGAAATCGGTCAAGATTCCACTAATCCACATCGATCTTAACTCGGAAACAGACCAGTTGGAGATTATAGAGGATAACTCAATTATTTACAATCAGGAACACAGAATAGAGGACGAGATAACTGCCGTGCTGGAGGGAGCTGAACTTTGGACCGAACTCAAACAGTACCAGCATGAGATGGTTGTTGGTCCTCAAGGAAGGTGAGTTTGTAAACGATTAGCTAACGTTCCTGTGTTACTCAGAAAACCAACCAACGTTTCTGTGTTACTGTTAGTCAGGAAACGAACTAATGTTTCTGTATTAATCAGTGATTGAGCTTACATTCCTGTGTTACTAATTAATCGCACCTACGGTCTCGTGTGACTTAAACAACGATTATAAACGCGTAATCGTATATTTCAGGAGAATGTTTCCTAATTTCAACGTCCGGCTATCAGGCTTGTCACCCACTAAGTTCTACCACGTCTTCCTAGAGGCTCGACCAATCGACAATCATAAATTTGCTTTCAACTACCAGACTAAAAGGTAACTTTTTTATCAATATTCTCCTAATTCTACGTGAGAAGATGGAATTCCATTGAAAAGCCTCGAATCTAACTTAACTATAATTCATGCGTATATAATCTCTGTTCTCAAGACATAATAAGCAGAATATGATAAACTCACTTGATCAGATACCCGGAGTCACTTCAAACTTTGCAATTTTCAAAGAGCAGGATTCTCACACGTTACGCTTTCAGTTGGCTGTTGGCTGGCCCCGCTGAACCTGAAAGCAGTAAAAGGATTTACTACCACCCGGAAACTCCTTTACAAGGTAGTTTAATAAGTTTATACTTGAAGCGCCTTGCGACCTATGTTTTTCATTGACTACCCTTGAGGAAATTATTGAATACGTCTAAATAAGAGTATATGTAACATTTTATCTTTAACAGGATCTGGGTGGATGAGAAAGCCCATATCCTTCAAAACACCTAAATTCACAACCGGACAACGGGAAGGGAACATGGTGAGTGTGTTAAAATTGATATCATTTTTTTCTGATATTTCGGACTCCATTATCATTTCATCGGAAATTCGGCTGATGTTTTTTCAGTTTATAAATAGATTGCTTAAAGATTAAATGGAGCCGTGACGTTTTACCATATCAGGACTCATTATTGATTCTAAGATTTCTAATTATTTGTCATATGAATCGTGATCATTCCAGGAAATTCGTATAACTTCCAGTTTCTAGGAAAATAACCATTTCATCGCAATTTAATTATTACTGAAATTAAAACTGGCTATTAACGCAAGTACATTGCTTAACAGATCGAGATCAAGAAGGGACAAAAGTACCAGTTAGTTCTACATCTTGTAGAGAAATCTGACGACATGAGTCTCCACAACAAGTGTCTGGAGTTTGTGTTTGATGAGACGGAGTTCGTTACTGTCAGCTGTCATCAAAATCAGGTCAGTGGTCAGTGGTCTCTTCTCTTCAGTCACTGTGTGCTACGTCTCTAACGAAAAGAAATCAGTGATATAATCCCTGAATTAAGACTTCAATCTACCTCCCTACCTAACCCCAATAAACTCGCTGTCAGATTGTTGCCACTACGAAAATGAACCGAAATGGACGAGTTGTTGTTCACTGACAACTTAACTACTAGAGACCACTACGAAGAACGTTACCGGACCTACTTTGACACTCGACATCTCAGTGAATAAAAGAACCCGGCAATCGACGGACAATCTCCTCCCAGCTTTGTAAAAATTGTATTGAGCTGTGCGCACGATTTATCAATATTTTAGCGATAACAATAGTATAACACATGTAAATAAGACTTTAGTATATTAGGCTTAGTAAGGTTAAGTTAAATATGCAGATTTTTAAAAACTTTCGAGCTGTGTTAACAGCCACATGCTTTTGTTTCGTTTTTTAAATAACGCGTTAGGTCAACATGTATCTTTTCTTTTTAATTTTTTGTTGGTGAAATCAATTGTTAAAGCATTATTTCTTTTATCTAAGTGGTAAGATATTTTAATTTTAGTATGTTAATAATAGGTTTATAAGTATGTAAAGATTAGGCACGTAAAGATTAGTTTTTATTTTGTAGATATCAAGTTTAGATTTTGTGATATTATGATTAAGGTTTTGTTTTATAACAGATTTTAAACTTAAACCACTGTATGAAGGTTGTAATATTCTTTTTACTTGAGTATGATTATGATGTTGAACATCGGAACGTGATTACAGATTAACAACTTGTGTCCCTTGTCCGAGTCTACTCAGAGAAAACATGAACAAGAAATTTTGCACTATCAGGAAATAAACTCGCAAAGATATTACAATCAGCGTAAAATTTTGGGGGAGGCAAATTATAAAACATGCATCTTCGACATAGAAACGGTGGCGTGCACTATGAGTTAAATTGCGGTGGGACACCGGACACAACCTGCAGCCATCTATCTACCTACCCATATACCACCATCAAAATCCGACCACTATAAACCATCTACTTTGCTTTTTTTGCCTTCGGCAAAAGAGCATGAGAGATGGAAAAAATAGAATTATAAGATACAATCACAGGTCTTAGTCGTTAGCGTACGACAGAAAATTCAACATTTCGTGCCGTCTTAAGACTCAATTGCTAGACAGGAAAGATAAGAGAATGGGGCGACCAACATTTTAAGTCAACAATCTCGACGACTACCTGAGCTACGAGGGGTTCCGAGGATCGAGTTTAATGTTAGCTGTCTGGACAAATTTTCCACCGCACTTTTAGTTTACTTATTTAATTTAAAACTATTTCACCATTTGTAAGCGAATGTACCTCGATAAGACCGACGCAAAGAAAGTTACAAACAATGCAGCGGACGGGAAGTCGGGTCAACCGGCCCAAACCCCGCCTACCTTCGCACCTCGTGTTTAACTGACTAACTGTGTTTGGCTTTAACCGCTTTACTTATAGGTTTCCGTTTCTCAAATTAAAGTTGTCGCGGTGATACCCGACTCACGCAGCTAAAGCTGAACGAGCTTTCGTTAGAACGTTAGACGGATATAATCTCGTCAAAAATTAAAGTTAGTGATGAGTCGTAAGCTGTACTTATTCTTTGTTAAGGTTTACTCACTAGAATGTGCGTACGAAGTAAGCCCTAAGTAGAATATGTTGAGAAGGATCACATCATTGAGGTCTGTGTTTACTTTTAGTATTCCATTGTTGCTCATCTTTTTCCTAATCGCCATTAGATTCCTATTCATTCGTTCGTTTCATTTGTCTGATTTCCAATCAGTATTCAAACCTGAAGTGATTATACAGTCCTTGTAGTTTTGGCTTTGAGTATATCCTGATAACTTTAAGCCGTAAACGATTTAAGTTAAGTCAGTTGAGCAAAACCTTTGCGTTTAAAATGGACCTAATCGAGCCTGCATGCTAGATTCTGGTAGCAATGCCAGTCGATCGAGGTGTTCCAGGCAGCCGTGCTCGATATCGCACAGTCCTAATAGGATGTCATCTTTCAGTGGTTAACGAAAAAATCATTGTCCAGAGCGGACCTAAGAGAGGTCCACACATGGCGCCCGGTCAATCAAAACAAACTGAGATTTGTCGCGGCTACACCTGGGTCCTGACTCTCGCTGACGCAGTTCGGATAAAATCTAAAATCTCATCAAACTACCAAAACTAAAAGAAACCTGTCTGACCTGAAACTATTTTACAATCACTATCCCGAATCCAATTACACTGAGCACTAGACATGGGTCGTGGTATCATGCAGCCTGCAGAGTGCAGGAAACTGTAAATGTATGATTAACAAGACTTGCGGCCGCTTTCATTGTGTCAGGCGACCGCTGAATTTCCCGTGTCATGCCATCGCTTAAATTGTTATTACAATTCACGGAATGAGGAATAAAAATACGCAAAAGGCAACTCGCATTTCGCAAACCACTAACGCAGACGTCATTTCGGTCAATTTCATTGTTCTGCACGTGTTAAACGCGCGAATTAATGCAGCCGTTCGATGCAAGATTTGAAAACTGCACGCGCAAAGTTTGATCAACACAATAGCGCATTTCTTTCATTGTTTGTTTCAAATATCTTGAGTCTGCATAACGTCGCCATTATTGTATTGTATATGCGACCTTTATTCGTACAACGTTCATGTGTTTTTACAAATGGTGTGGATATGATAAGTCGTTAATTAAAGTTGTCCGGCTGAACGTTTAAAATCGTGTTACATTCATCTTTCAATCTAGGTAATCTGTCATTCAAGACAAATTACTCAATAAAACTTCAGTTTAAAAGAATTTTGATCGTATCCCTTGATTGATGGTACATCTTGTTGCGATTGTTGCATGATTAGAACAAATAATTGAGGCAATCATGTCTAGTTGTAATGTGAACTACATTCGTCGGCCGATCAGGCAGTTAAGTCTGTTAACACAGCTATTATTGTATTCGTATACATGATTAAGTTTGATAAAGGAGCAGGCGCGCGCACGAACGTAACGCACGAACGTACACACGACATAAACCTATAGTATACACATTCTCCAACCACCCTCTCGATCGTTAACCCTTAGTAATGCCTTTTTGCGCCTTCGGCGCAAAAAGGCATTTGACGGGAAAAAATAGTAGGTCATTAGTAAGTCATTAGTAAGTCATTAGTCAACTACGTATGAAAAGAAAGGACGTAAGTCGTAACTACTAACTGCGCCAACGAAACCTAGTCGCCCACGTGTACGATATAAATAGTTTTAGGAACGCGCAGTAGAGTTGGCGCCATTAAGTCTAATGGCGTGTGTCTGTTACGTTAATTTTCGCTCTCTGTAGCGTCGTTCATTGTTCACGCTCGTGTTTGTCTTGTTTACCATAATTAACGTTCGAAATGCGAGTTTTACTGGGTGTCCCAAAAGTCATGATGCAAACTTTCGGGCTAATTGCTAGGTCTCTATTCATGTTAAAACTTATAAAACTGTTGATGCAATTTACAAAATTTCGTAGATGCTTTAGAAAAGAAGCTCATTCGAG
This sequence comes from Mnemiopsis leidyi, assembly GCA_000226015.1. Classification (NCBI taxonomy): domain Eukaryota; kingdom Metazoa; phylum Ctenophora; class Tentaculata; order Lobata; family Bolinopsidae; genus Mnemiopsis; species Mnemiopsis leidyi. The sequence goes on from JH153124.1 coordinate 16,496, forward strand.
GAACACGTTTAATTCAAGGAAATCGAACATCAGCTTCATTATACGAATATGAACGTTCATTTTTCGGTGAATAAAAGCGGCGGACTTTGTCCGCGGCGGATCCGCTCGGATCCGCCGCGGATTCCGCCAGAACGTTCCTTTCGATGGACTCTGGCGGATCCGCCGTGGATTCCGCCGAGTCCGATCGGATCCGCCATCAACTCGCGGACAGTCCGCCAAAATTTTTCCCGCCATCCAGTCTTAAAGCTAAGTTCCGCAAGTTGGAATTGGCGAAGTAGTTCCTCCGCGGACTTGTTCCGCCAAAACAAGTTGGCGGAACTATTCCGCCGCGGAATAATCTGCCTGCACCAAGGAAGTTACGTCGTGTTCTTAACAATCCTCGCCACCCAACTCTGTCAGACGCTAATCCAAGCATATCCTCGAGTGTAATA
>JH153124.1:21282-32530 GCA_000226015.1 Mnemiopsis leidyi
ACAATGAACTAAAATTTCAAAGTTGACCCGAAATGGCCAAAAATGACCTAGGATCGGTTTGTATCGTTGTTAGGAATGTCCCTGCAAAGTTTTGGGACCCTAGGATGCTTAGAAGGGGAATGAGGGGGTGGATGCAAATCGTCCCCAGTCGGTCTTCAGAGTATCCTAGAATTTGTATCCACTTTGAGGACGGAAAATTAAGGTTGAAAACCGCCTTCGTATGGCTTGAATACGATTCTAGGTGATAAGTATATACAATGCCCACCCGTTTCAGTCATTATCGACGGCCTACTGAGGTCCTGGTTCCTGGAGTGAACGGAATGAACAATGCTAATCTTGTGGTGAAGTTGTCGTTTCAGAAGATTACCAGATCCGGCGATCTGTCAAATTGATTGGGAACTGCCAATCATGTGGTGAAGTTGAAGACAAAATTCGAGTTTCCCCAAGTGTCTCACCAAAAAAACACTAAATCCATTATAAGCTCCCTTTGAAAGTTATGATTATTCTTGATGATCCATCAATTTTGAAGTAAGTTAATTAACCTAAAAATCAATAAAATTGAAAGGTTGATAACTGTAAAACAAACAAACAAAGCAAACATGCCAGTGAATGGGCTAAAAACGAATGTCACAAAAGCTTCACGATCAAGGTGCTATTGCTGTTGCATTTACTTCTCCTGCTTCCAGAACCAGGAATTGACAGTCCATGATAACCCATAATCTGTCTCTCATCATTGCTCCGTCATTATGTTTTAGCTCTCATTGGGCAACTGCGGTTCTTAACTGTTTTTAAACATGATGAACCTTTCTGTTCCTAGTACCGTCCACGGGATGTTATTACTTGCCGTAGCACGTGACAACTAGGTTGTCCTTTTGCTGTCGATTGGACTAGAGGATGGAAATAAATAGTGCCCGCCACCGACTTAGCTTAGCGGGCGCAATCCCTGTTCTGTGTTAGGTCCAGTGGGCAGTGACAAACATCTCCCTGACCCCTGTGCCCCCTGTGTTTTTTAGTTTAGTAGATAGTCCTCGCCGACATTCTATACTGTAGCGATTTCTCTTCTACAACTTTGCCATGCGTAACATGAGTACCAACTACAAGGTTTCCTTTTTAAAAACAGTTGTTAATACCAAACAATTACTGCTCGACATTAAACTTAGGCTAGTTTTACTTACTATCCCGTCGCCGCCCCCAATCAATAAGGTCGTTAACGAGGTTTTTTCCGTATATTTGGTCGATTTGTCGACCCGCAACACAAAACTTGGTAATAAACCGGCGGACTTTCCCTGGGCGGATCCGCCGAAAAGTCCGCCTGAGTCCGCAGAGTCCCATCGGATCCGCCATCAACTCGCGGACAGTCCGCCAAATTTTGTTTGCCTCGACCAGACTTAGAGCTAAGTTCCGCGAGTCGGAGGAATAGTTCTGCCGCAGTCTTGTTCCGTGGTGGAATAGTAATTTTTGCGGAACTTTTTCCACTGTTCCGCCGCGGAACTGTTCCGCCAAAATAAATTGGCGGAAAAAGTCCGCCGCGGAACTTGGCGGGACTATTTCGCCGCGGAACCTTTTTCCGTCTTGGAACTTAGCGGAACTTTTCCCGCCGCGAAATCCGCAAACGGCGGAGTAAGTCCTCGGGTTAGGGTTAGAGTTTGAGTTAGGGCCAGGGTTGGGGTTAGGGTTAGAGACTAGGGTTAGGGTTAGGACTTAGTGTGTGGCGGATTTCGTCAACGGCGAAATAATTCCGTGGCGAAATCCGCCAACGGCGAACTAAGTCCGCGGCAGAGTCAGCAAGTTTTTATTGCATGGACTTATTCCGCGGCGGATTTGTTCCGCCAACTTTTTTTCGGCAGAACAAGTCCGCGGCGGTACTATTTCGCCAAATCGTGTTAGCTTAAGTCTGGTAGCCAGACAAAATTTTGCAGACTGTCCGCGAGTTGATGGCGGATCTGATCGGACTCGGCGGAATCAGGCGGACTTTTCGGTGGATCCGCCAGAGTCCGCCTAAACGAACGCTCTGGCGGAAATCGGAATTCGCAGCCGACAAAGTCCGCCTGTTTTATTTCCTAAAACTTATAGCATCTTGACACTTATAGCACAACGAAATTCATGAAGTTACCATTACTGCAACAATAATTTTGTGCTCAGAAATGTTACCAAACGAACAAAGCGATCGTGGCCACCGAGGCAAAAGAATCCTGGTTTGGTATGATAGGGCAGAGCGAAGAAACAGAAACATCGCCTTTAGCTCGTCAAATGCGACACTTTCCCATGAGTACGATTCATTTGATGATATCATGTATTGTTGAAGAGGAGACCTATTTTCCTAGAGCTCGTATGTAATGGAATTCATCACTTACCAACTGGTCATGGTTCTGTAAATGGTCGGTGATTTTCGAGAAGACACTTTTGCGCCAACAATAAACGCCTTGGTTAAGCTATCGTTATAGTTCTAGAAATAAAAAACATCCTAGGTATGCTTGTGTTCTCACTGCAACATGTCTTGTGCTTGCTATTGAAAAGATTTTGTCTTTTTGTATATTTTTGATGGGAGTGCGTAAAAATTTTTTTATCATACCTGTTTGCCACCTTGTTATATCCGTTTTATTGTTAGTTTCTTAAAATAAAGCCTGCTGGCACGTTGGAGTATTGCTAAAGTTGGTATTCTTCATATTGCGTGGACTCTTCGTTTTAGAGCTAGTAATTCATTTTGACAAGTTACAGTGTCTCGCTATTACTACAAAACATTATTTACGATGGACTTGTCCCATTCTTATAAGTTTTTTCGAAATATTGCGCATAATCGATCTCTGTCCCTTGTTAATATCGAAGGGACGTTGGTCCAAGATTCAAATATTTACAAATTTTTAAAAGGTTTGAAGCGAGTTTTCTCTATCGCTAAAATGGAGCTTTTCAAGGATATCGTACATGGTCGACCTAGAAGGACCAGTCACCTAATTTTAACTAATTTACATGCTTGGTCTTGGAGATTTAATCAGAGTGCAACTCCAATAATAAAATATCAATAACTTATCAGGACGTTATTCTGTCCACTAAAAATCTCTATTATCTGTAGATAAGAACCTTTAAAGACCTTTATCTTGGAACTAATTATATAGCATCTGGCACACTGTTACAGATGTAAAGATGTAAAAAGTGTGTTACTTATAGCAATTACATGCAGTGTTGTACTTCACAATAGATTACAATAATCTACTGATAAGCTTATTAGATTTTTGAGTTATAACTATCACCTATACGCCATTATGGCTGAACGAAAATCTAATTTCAAACTCAAAGAGTACAGTCTTGTACAAAATCGCGCTAAAACTTCGTTTGTTAGCTTTGAATTAGGCTTATCGTTTGTTACAGTAAGTACTGCCGACTCGGGGAGCTAGATTGAGTATGTGTCAAGACTACCTCAGTAACCAGTAACCACAGGGCTATGTATCATATTGATACAACCAATATTGTCGCGAGCACTGCAGCAAATGTCAATAACCTCACTGATTGAAACTTTAACTCATTACCTGGTACTGTCAGCGCAACCCAGCTGAAAATACTCGACCAGCACCAGTATCAGTGAATATCATTCCACCACATTTCATTTTCTATTTTTTATCCGTTTCACTCATATCGAGTTGTTAGATACAGAATCTAAAACATTCAGGACGCATCTAAATCTGACAAAAAACAGTATTAATCCAGCAGTGCTTTTTCTCAGTTTGCACATTTACTTACACGGCCTAACTCCTCTCCTGTCAACAGGTTGGCCACTAAAATTGACAATCGACAGTTTCAATTCAACGTCCATTCGATTGTTGACCTACTCTTGAGTGGCATGTAGATCGTCTATTTAAAGATTTTATCCAGCTTGATCAATTGATAGAGAACGGTATTCACGGGAAAGTGTCTCAAATTTGTTTTGATTTAGGAGGAGTCTCCTAATTGTTTTATTTTTAGGGAGGTGTCTCAAAAACGTTGAATTTACCAGGCAAGCTATTTTTAGAAGGAGGTGTCTCAAATGAAAACAAATTTGAAACCCCTCCTAAAATCAAAGCAAATTTAAGACTCAGATTTCTAAGATAAAACAATTTGGAGACTTCTCCTAAATCGAAACAAATTTGAGACACTTCCCCACGAATACCTTTCTCTATCTTATCATACTAATAAAACCGAAATTTGTTTGTGAGTGTCTGCGTGTGCGGATTAAAACGAGGTTTTATGAAAAAAGTAAGAAAGATAAAAAATTTGCTTCTTTCGGGAACAATTTTTTTAATGAATTGTCGTGCGATTGAAAATATAGCAGAAATAGGTTAATTTGCATCATTTCATTATCGGTACCACGTGTCTATTAGTAAAATTGTGTGCATAGCTCAGTTGGGGGACTGGGAGTATCATGCTTGAGTTTGTGATAACATCAATCATAGTCCCACTGGCCCATAGTCCCACTGGCCCATTGCGGAATGCGATTATATTTCAGAGCAAGTTTCGCGAAGTAAAACGCCAAAGTCCAATAAACTGTAAGGAGGCGTCGAGGTCGCTCCGTTTTAGAAATTTTGTGTAACACTAACTGTTCGCTGGGTCTAAAATTTGACGGACGTTTGTTTACTCTTTCTACCAAAGTTCTATCAGTAGGCTTTGAATGCCTACACTTTGCTATGCAGTTTTTCCGATTGCTGGGTATGTGAGGGCACTCCAGGTCCAAATTAAGTTCTTAGTTATGGTATCAAGAAAATTTAGGTCGCAAATCTTTGCGGGTATTAACTAGTAATTACATAATATTAGTCGGAACCCGCCGCCGCCGCCTACGGCCGCATATCGATCTATGGTACAGTTAGATAATATGTCGTCGACGACATTCTTTAATAGAAATCTCGTATCACTCTAATTTCACGTTTTTTATCTTCAATATTTGCTTCGTTTACCCGGCTCTTTACTCTCGTCCATAGTCGGTTCGTACGTTAATTTTTCGGGAAAAGTGCATTAAGTACGTTTGATTTCTTTCGTACGTTAAAGTGCGGTTAAGTACGTTTACTATAGAATTTAGCTGTTGGTAGAAGCAGACAATAAAAACACACAAATAACGTTGTTTAAAGTTCAAACTTAAAATAGCATTGAGTTGCATGGTCGATAATAATGCGACTACAGTCAGGTAAGTAATTTAAAAGTCATACATAAACATCATCATTCTTTTATAACTAAAATTTTTTTTTTAATTTAAGTTCATTTTTTGCGGTACAGCCGTTTTATCCAATTTTATTTTTTAATTTTATTATATCCTTTGAGTTATCTGAATCTTAGTTTGAGAAATAGTTATCTGAATTGACTTTATTACAGGCTCTAATGATGTAATTAAACGAAGAATTCAAGCCTTAATTATCTGTGCGTTTCTCTTCTGACCACCAACATCAAAAAAAAATAAATTACTATGTCCAGCTTCGTTGAAAGTCAACAGGGCCATCACATTGTGTGACCACCCCAGAGAGCAGACTCTTCTCGATCAGTTCTCCAGCACAGTAGGGAGTTGTGGTTAGGACCTGTGTTATGGTTAGGACCTGTGTATCAAATCTACATTTCAAAGGTTCAATAAAATCTGGTCAGATATACAGTTAGGTACGATTCAATATAATTCATACAACTTACAAGTTACTTTCATACTAGTTTCATCTTTTCAACATATCTAATCAAAGAACTGCCCACTTGAATGTTACCTCTCGCTTTACGAAGGGCTTTGCAACTTTCAATGTTCCTTAAATTACCATGAATGTATACCAGTTTTTCGAGTCTTTGCGTGGACAGGAGGTTTCTCCTCTTGGAGAATATGTATTCGTACGTTGACCAATTACTCTCGCATGCACTTGCCGAAGTAGCCTGCGGGAAAACCTTAACTGCAAATCCCTGTAGTTCCGCGGTCTGCAGCTACCAAACAGTCTCCAATAATCTAAAGGTTTGTCGATCAAGTCTTTCGTTTCAACACGGCTGAAGTGTCCTTTCCAGTCGGACACATCTTAGCATCTCTTTGAAATTAGGTGAACTAGCCTTGAAAAAGGAATTCCTTCTGCGTAAAAAAACCTAGCCAGGGAATTATCTGCAGCAAGTTTCAAAGCTCGAGTTGAATTATCAGGGATACGTTTCTGTACGGATTTTCCAGACTGAATATTCTTTTCGAGTTTTTTCCTTATCTCCGCTTCACGCTGTGCTTCAACCTTTGCTTTCTCCAATGATCTTAGCTCAGCAACAAAGTTCTCAGGCGGTGATCCCTTGCAAGCCCCTATTCCACCCCCTTTGCGTTGATGATGTGCTTTCTGATTGTGGTTGCAGATCCATAAAAGTCTGACTTGCAGTAAAGGCATCGCACTTGGTCTTGTAGGTTTCCCACACCCTTATCAATAACAACAACAACGTCCCATTCTCTTCCTTTCTGAGCTGGCATGTTACTGGCAGGATGTAGACACAAAACGAACCGACTCAAATAGCACAGCTGAGATCAGCAACAAACTACAACGCAGAGTGACAGAAGTGGCAAACAAATTGCGCGGCACGGCATTCTCACACTCGTAACGTGTTCTAGAAGATTCGCTCTTATCACGCAAGAGATTACATATTATCACACATTATACATGTCACATATTATACACACATTCCAGAGGCACCGCTCGCTACACTGTACACTGGCATTCCTAAAATAGAAACATAGCACATATTTTAAGCCTCACCATTGGCAGTTTATGTGAAATATCGAAAATAGGACTCTGTCTGAGCTCTGATGTTCCGAATCATGCATCCAAAAAGTGTTAGTGAGGGTAAAGAAAAGTGCGTAATCAGTTTTTCGTACGTTAAGTGCGTGGTGTTTTAAAAGTACGTACGAACCAACTATGCTCTCGTCGGCACACTCTCCTCCCATTTCTCTTTCCTCTCCTCTCTCTCTCTACTAACTCATTTCGAATCTGAGGATAACCCAATAATTTAGCAATATGAAGGTGCTACTTATGTGATGCAGGATGCATCCAGTATAGTTAGTAATACATGATCGTGATGGGGGACCTAACTAAAGCCAAATTTATAGAATATCCATATGATATATAAATCTATATTCTATAGATAATCATATCAAAACCAATGAATAATTGCAATCAAATGTTATCACAAAATTTTATTTTACAGTAACCACTTATGCTGCAGAAATGCCCCAGACTCAAAATTGATCTATTATTTAAGTTTTTTGTCGAAAGTTCTCAATAAAAAAAGATGAAATAAAACGTGATTCAGCTTTTGTTGTTCAAAATAACATTTTAATCTGCGTTTCCAAGACTTTATTATTTTTAATTCAGGAATGGTCTGATGATTTATATTGCCCGTCAGAAATGAAGAACGCAAGAAAAGTAGTAAGTCCTTTTTATAATCTTATGCTATGTTTTTAAAACCCAAAAGAGCAAACATTTTTGTTAGGGGTCGTTCACATATGACGTCATCACCTAGAGGGGGGAGGGGGTTTCCAAATGATGACGAGGGTGGGAGGGGGAGTTTGGCCAATGATGATGTCATCAACAATTTTTTTTGGGATTGATAGGTTTTTTTTGAAAATTTTTGATTTCTTTTGAAAATTTTTTTCCAAAATTTTACAAAATCAGAAGGAAGATTTTCAAGTAAAAATTCTGATTCAGAAATCTGGTTGAAATACTGTGTTTTCACTGACTTTGTAAGAAGAATTTCAAGAATTACTGCAAATAAAATAAAAAATCAAAGTTTTTTTACATAAAGTAGGGGAGGGGGGTTCCGACTGTGATGATGTCATTGTGGTAATTCATTTAGGGGAGGGTTTTGTTATGATGACGAATGATGACGGAGGGGGGAGGGGGTAAAAATTACAGAAAATTTGCTGACGTCATATGTGAACGACCCCTTGTTGTTTTGGATAGGAAGACTTGATCCTTGTTGTGGCCCACAAGGCTGGCCTTTTTTTGATATAATACCTGCCTGTTTCAGATTAAAGCTTTCGGGCTGGCGATAATTCTGGTAACCCTCATGAATTTCACCTCAAAAGAAGTTGTGGATACTGGTGACCATGTCATCATTGAAAATCAAATCTTGCAAGAGGAAAAAACAATCAGCCCAGTTGAGGCTAATATAGAATTAGCTAATAGGTTTGTGTACCAGAAGTCGAGGCGTATTTTATCGGACTTACCTAAAACAAAAAAATTTGACTGTTTTATATCAAGAATCAAAAGACATATTTACTCTCCTCCCGAATGAATTTCTACCTGACTACAAAAGTTTCTGCTGGTATGATGCAAAGAAAAAATTCCAATGTTTGGCATCAGTTTACCTGGCCGGAATCCCTAAATGTGGTACCACTGACCTCTTTAGGAAGATGATGAATCATCCAAGTCTTACATATCAAACTCATGCTGACGGAGAAATTCCAAAAGAGTACCACTATTGGACAAGAAGTCGGCTTGCCAGAAATAAATGGCTTTTTGCGGATCCCAAACGTCGAGAGGTTAAAGAGTCATTCAAAAAGTTTTTACGAGGAACTGGAGCAGAGAGAGTGATTGGAAATAAAGAGATGCAAATAGTAGACGGGACTCCATCTTTGCTGTGGGATCTAGCCGGATGGGAATCGCGATACTCACAACAATACGAACCTCCATATTCAAATGGAGATTTGATTCGCTCAGTAACACCTAGAGCAAAGATAATAGGCCTGTTGAGGAACCCAATCGAACGATTGTATTCAGAATATCTTTATTTTTGGCAGCAAAAAACTGAAGTTAGGACACCAAAATCATTCCACGATGAAGTTGTTAAAGAAATTGGTCTGTTCAATTCTTGTTTAAAATCTAAAACTTTGAGGTCTTGCTGTTACTCTTCTCGTGCCATGAATGAAGTCAAGATACGCATCGAACTTGGTGTCTATGTTTGCTTTATTGACGACTTTCTAAGCGCATTTGGAAGCAACCTACTGGTTCTTACCCTGGAAGAATATCGCTTTTATCCGATAGAAACCTTAGCAAGAGTATTTAACTTTATTGAAGTACCTGCTGTCGACAATATAACAAGCTTCTTTTCAGAAAATGAGATCAAAAATGGTAACACTGATTTGAAAAATAAGGTTGGAGAAATTTTGCCAGAAACCCATAAGTTGCTTACAGAATTTTATAATCCATATAATGCTATGTTATCACATTTACTAAATGATTCCAAATATGAATTCAATATATGATAACATCGCAGTTTGACAGTGGATTTATTGCCTAACAGCTTATTTTGATGGGAAGAATGCTTGAATCGTTTGTAAAACGGTTTATCTTAAAGCCCACGCTCAACCCTCTATTCCAAAACGAATATTTGTTTTTGTTTTGCGTGGTTTATTGCTAAGGTGATGTATGTAAGGTAATATAGTTCAGAAAAATCTATGAAAATCGCAAATTGATTTGTGTGTGTGAGTATGTGTGTGTCTAATAAGGCATTAGCTTGGAGTAAATATGTTCTAGTGCAGTTGAATACACCGTATAGTCCGGGACTGGAGCATGTCAAAATGGCAGATTTAGCGAACATTTTCATCAGAGCTCTCCATTTCGTAGGGGAATTGCTGAGTGACGTTGAGACATTTAAGAACTGTAATAGCTCACTGCAGAACAGACTGATCGAGAGTCAGCAACAAGTTATCAGAACTCAAGCAGAACTTGCAGAATGCAAAACAGAACAGCTGGAAACGTTGAGGAAAACTGTAGAGACTTCAGTTGTTGATTCAGTAAAAACGGTTGAGACTTCACTCGTTGATTCGATTAAAACGGAACTTCAATCATACAGATCAGCTGTTAAGAGGACTAAACGTCGTGGAAGGAGAATATTGCAGATGTAATGATGTCTTTTTTGATATAAATGAGGAGGACAATGAGAAGTTGAACGAGAGAGTCGCGGAAGTCTTTGTGAGCATTGGACAAAAAACGAGAGCTGAGGCATGCAGAGGTGGACGGAAGAAGATCAGAAAGGACTCAGTTCTTTGGGAACCTATTTAGCTTGGTTAAATCAACGTTTTATAATCAGTTGGGCAAAACTTACTTACTTACTTTGTTACTTTGTTGTGGTTTATCCTCGAGCAGGAAAGGTCATCAGATGTCTGACCACCGTGTTGGTGTGAAGTCCACTAGCTAATTGGACCAGCTGCAGGTATAACCGGAAACCGGGGGGTTATCCGGTATCAATGCAAGAAACTTCGACAAGCTTACTTTAAAACCATCAACCGTTTTTTCGGCTTTCACTGCAACAGGCACTTGATTCCATAGCTTTGGTCCTCTTGATCTTACTGCGAAAAAAGAGTGTTTGATTGGTAATTGGTCACTTACTACATGAATCGATATCATGTACATAAATTTCAAACTTTATAACATCTAAATATTCCATGTTTCTATAAGTATCTTAACTAAAATTTATTGATGAATGATTACTTTCATAATATATTTTTGTAATTGGTCATTAGAACCACCCGCACCGTCTGGACTCAACGAGCCGTTAAGACACAATCAAACAGACAAATCACAAACATACCGAGGTGAAAATAAGTGGCAGCAGTAGCACTAGTCTTGTTAGCAAGGTCTTCTCTGTCAGCTGCCAAGTACACGTTGTCGTAGTTTCTTCCAGGTCTGAAGAATTTAACAATTCTAGCGACATTGATCTATTGCCATTAGTTGTATGTGAGCATGTTGGACCAACATTGTTGGTGCCTACCATGTGTGCATGGTTCATATGTGCATAGGGTATTTTAATTCCACTGTAACATCTTGAGGGCGAAAACTTGAATTCGTGGTAACTGATTATGTTATCTTAGAAAACTGTGATAATGTTAAAAAGAACCATACCTTGATTACGAACAATACCTAAATTCCGTAAATCAGATTTCCTTATTTTACAGAATGGGCATGGATAGGTGCAGAAGTTGTAGGCAGAACTAATGGTTGCTATAGGTATCTGTTCTGTATCAAACCATAACCAGAGTCTATAATATAATAGACAATTGAGTATTGACAATGATGCCAGCATAATTATACCTAAACTGTAAAAACTGTTATGCTTCATCTTGTTCTCCAAGTAACTTCAGCCATCAATACAATTCAAAACTTTGTCCTGAATATATTATCTATACTTATAAAATCAAAATGTTTGTGTGTGTTTGTGGAGAGAGAGAGAGAGAGAGAGAGAGAGAGAGAGAGAGAGAGAGAGAGAGTAGAGAGAGAGAGAGAGAGAGAGA
>JH153124.1:44992-67917 GCA_000226015.1 Mnemiopsis leidyi
ACACACACACACACACACACACACACACACACACACACACACACACACACACACACACACACACACACACACACACACACACACACACACACACACACACACACACACACACACACACACACACACACGCACACACACACACACACACGCACGCACACATTTGTACATACATTCACAGAACACTCAATTACACACGTAACTGAATATATCAAGGCTGTTCTATTCACTTGAACTTACTTACTTATCTTTGCATTTTGTAGGTTGGTGTCAAATTGCTGGATCAAGTTTCAAAACATGGCGAAGTGTATCTTGATTTATTCGATTTTAATGTCCGTGTTTCAGCGAAAATTGATAATTCAGTTCCTACCTTACTTTGTTTAGGGAAAAAGCCACGTGTAGTGAGGTTATATTGTCATTGTAAACTACCCATACACGATTGTATCACAATTGTAGAAATGTACAAGTATTAATATTGCTTCATTGACCAATCACGTTATCCCGGAATATTATGAAATTCAACTTTGGCTGCAGGTGTTCACTTGTTGCAGCTTAAGTCATTAACGGACTCAAGTTTCTTAGCTTTTACGCTTATGTCGATATCTTATATACACATCGTTTGGATCATATCAACAATAATCTTCATGTCCGTGTACTGTATAATGTATATCACACTTTATAATTTGTACTTTATGGTTTATGCATCATGTAAGTGTACACTGTACAGTGTACACTGTGTACGAAGTAAATACACAAACATACCATCTAACAGTATTATCCCAGGGGAGGGAGAGGACAACGCCTCCCTACGTCGAGCAATCACAAAACTGTCGGAGTTGGAAACAAAAATGGAGTCCGTGCACATTGAACAGTCAGACAATGACTTGTTTACATTCGGGGAAACTATTAAAGATTACATCTCCATCATCCAATCTGCCAAGGTGGTTTTTATATCTTAAAGCCTTGTGAAGAAGGTGTTTTGTTTTTACTTAAACTTGTGTGCACTACTACATGTGTGCACTACGCATGCAACAACAAACATACCTACCTACCTACCTATTGAACCTATTGAGTAGTTTTGGAAAGGGCTTTTCCAGGGCCATCACGCCATCTGCGGACCACCTTTCTGGCTGCACCAGTCAATCATGGAGTTTGAGTTCTTTGTCGTATATCCGGGAGTAGGGGGAGTATCAGGAATGTTGTCCATGAATGTTCCAAGAGAGATATTGAAAGTGTTCAAATCTGTGAGTGTGTTCACTTCTCTTGGGAGCAGGTTCCATAACATTCCTGCTCTAACGGAGAAGGAGTTATCGTAGTGCGACATTGCCAATGCTGAGGCTTTTTTACTGAGGGATGGTAGCACAATCTTGATACCAAGTCTTGGATTGTTTCTGAAGACCATGCCGATGTCGTTCGGGCATATACCCTGCAATATTTTCCAAACATGTATAATCATATAGCGCTCCCTTCTCCGTTGTAAGGAACACAGGTTTAACTCCTTCAGTCTATCCCAGTAGTAGATACCTAGAAAATCATCATAACTAATCATATTTCATACCTTGTATTTTAATGTGTCCCATGCACAGTACATCTCACTCATTTACAATTGTATCAACATGTGCGATGTAATGCATCTCACAAAGATGAAACAAAAATATTCTAAAAATCTGTCTCGTCTCCTACAGGCTGCTTTTGACGAGCGCGTAAAGATATTCTCCACTTGGGAGTCGGCCCAGTCTACTCTGGCTAAGAAGAGAGAGGCAAAGAACAAGGCAACTGCTCAAGGAAAAGCTGAGAGAGTGGCCCAATGCGAGGAAGACATCAAATTTGTAAGTTTATTTGTGTCGACGTTTTAGGATATTTTTGATGTTGGCGATTTTTAAGTTGCATATTTGAGGTGATGACGTTGTAATAACTTTTTTAGGTTATTCTGAATTATATAGAATCACTGAGCAACCGATCAATCATTAGACTGAAAATGTTGAATATTTGCAGACTGATGATTTCGATCTCATAATGTTCAAATTTACAGACTAATGATTTTGATCTTAAAATGTTGAATATTTGCAGTGGGAAGGAAAAGTCGAAAAGTGCCAGGAAGACTTCGAACTGATCAGCAAAAATTTGAAAGATGAAATCCGAATATTTGAGGTACCCGCAGTATTAGATTATAGCAAGCAATTACTTCGGGCTGTTCTTAGTCTCACCACGTGACCTGTCTCGTGACAGGGGATGGGTCACGTGACCCCATCAACGGTTAACTACACTATACACACTACACATAAGACACTATAGTAAGCCTGCCAAATAATTATTCGCATCCTGTAAAATATAGATTCTTAGAATATTACCTCTTGAAAATAATGATTTTTTCCAAAGGTCAATGTACTAAATCAATTTAATCTTAGCTTCAATTTTTTTAATTATCGGTCTCGTGAACTATAACGTAAGGACTACTACGACATCGCATACTTTAAGAACTAGGAACTGGAATAAAAACGCGATTGTAATTTGTAACGGTATTGTTCAGGAAGTGTGGGTACGAGAAGTGAAAGAAGCGATATCGTCTTATTTCCAGAAAACTATCGACAATCAAAGAAAGGTATGCAAATGTGTGTGTGTGAAAAGTGTGTGAAAAGTTTATCGCTGATGTTGTGTTTCTCGTCGTATCTATTGATTTGTTCTATGCTACAAAACCGCCCATACCACTCGGAAGCAACATTTTGAAAATCTGTAGATTTGATGCAGTCTTGATGTTCCGTTTACCCGGTATGTGCGCTTGTGTATTGACTCCTCGAAGCTGCAGACTTTCAGTGCTTCTTTTATACTGCATAATGGGCCAATCTATACAACAGAAGCGGAGTACAATCGAGGAAAGGAATGTTTACATTTTACATTGCGTAGCGAGCAGTGATGCTGCCATATTTAAACTATCCCTATTTTCGCGCGTCAGCGACGCGCAAGCACGTACGTACGTTACGGGTCCAGCAACATAACGTAAAACGTTGTACAGCTGTGAACACTCTATTTACCGGGCCTCTCGGGGAAAAGGAAGAAGGCCCGGTAACTTGAGGGACACGGTAAATAGAGGTTTTACTGTACTTGTTGCGTTGACTATTGAAAATGGAATGACTAAAGAGCTCGATGTTTAAGAATCGCATATTCGGGGCAATATATTCCTTTAAAAAAGATTGTCCATCTCCGGGTTCTTATATCTTGAAGAATCTCGCTATATAGTATTAACATTTCAGATCGTGGGACACTGGAAAGAATTTCTCCCTGAAGCCAAGATTATAAACTGAACTACTGGGCAGACAATTAGTATAGAAGAACTGCACTATGAAACTTCGGCTTAGTTTCACTCTTAGACCCTGCGATAAATACAATCCTGTTTCTGTTTCTTTATGTCTTTGAATGTGAGGGGAACGGCTCTTAGTAGGACAGTCGCTGCTGGCAGTTGATAAATCTTTATAGATCCCTTAATTTTATCGTTTACTGATAACAAAATTACTAATTGACTATTTTGAGAATGATTAGCTTTTATAATTGTTATGATTGATGTTTTGTTTTAAACTTTGTGTTCTAATTTGTCAAATTTTGTAAAAACGGAGTATTCTGAACTAAATAGTGGAGACAGAAGTGATATTGACAACTTGGATATTATTATCATTGAAGATTGCAGGCTAATATGTTTTAAGATCTATTGGAGCTGTGCATTTAACTGTCCGTCACTGGCCGCCCTGAAGTCCCCTAGTTTTGAAATTAAGTCGTTATTTATGGTATCTAAGCCTCCCTTATCCACAGTTCAACTTCCTGCACTACTGCACCATGGAAACGTAAACAAGCGCGCGCGGTTGAGCGCATATTAATTGACCATATAGCGTAATAAAACCAATATTTGAAACAATGCGCCCTTACATAAAGTATGCCCTGCCTGTCACTGTTTCGCTTCGCTTTTTTCGTTAGAATCCACTGCTTTGTGTATTATTTATAGCCCATTTTGTCACCATTTGGGCCTTTACTCATCTCATCTTACTCATCACGGAATAAATTATGACAATGTGTAAAATGCAACTGCTATTGAAGAATTGTATTCTGTGTTGTAAGAAGTTTATCAAAACAACAATCTAATTTCAGTAGAAGTGTTACTAGGATACACACAAAGAGTACATACATATCGCGCATCTTTTTCGAAACTCAACGTGGAGAATGAATAGGACAATTTGAAAATGACAATACAATAACGGAACATAACAATATTTACATATTTGTACAGCGTAGGTACAATAGAATTCATGAAGTGTGCCCTAGACTACAGTTCAATAAGTTACTCTCATATAAAGGTCCTAAAACCAACAAGTTCAAGACCAAATCTTGACGGTAGTGTCTGAGCTGACAGAGACGAGCATCTCGCCGTTTCTATTGAAAAGGGCGCCCTGGACCCCGTCCTCGTGTCCCGCGAGCTCGGTGATCTTGTTTTTCTCAATCTCCAACATCTTTACACAGCCGTCGTTACTTGCTACCGCCAAACAGGCACCACTCGTGTCAAACCTAACTGAGTTGGCTGGGTGGGGCTCAAAATCGTACGTTTCAATTTCAACAACTTGTCTAACGTCCCAGATCTTAACAATACCATAGGCATCACATGAGGCTATTGCAGTGCCTTGAGTGTTGAAGTTGATGTTGTTGATAGCGTTGACGTGTCCGTAGAGTGTTTGCGCGCAGAGACCTGTGCGGATGTCCCACATAGAGATGGTCTTGTCGGCGGAGCAGGTACAAAGAATGTTGGAGTAGGGTAGGAATGTGAGACTATTAACACTGTCTGAGTGACCCCTGAAGGTGCACCGACACCGCTCCGAGATAACATCAAACAGCTTGGAGCTGTTGTCCATGGAGCAGGAAGCCAGGAAGTTTCCAGAATGATGCCAGGCAACACCCCATACCGGGTGGGAGTGGTCGTTGAACGTCGCTACACACTCTCCCTCGCTGAAATCCCACACTTTGACTGAAGTGTCGCCGGAACCGGTAGCTATTTTAGTGCCTTGAGGGTGGAAATCACATCCACCAATCCACATGGTATGTCCACGTCCGGTCAGTAAGAGTTCTCCGTCGGGAACACTCCACATTTTCCACGTCGTGTCATCACTAACTGTCGCAATGACATCTCGCATTGGATGCAGTGCGACATTGCTGATGGCAAGATCATGTGCCTTGAAGGAATGTTGCTGATGATAACCGCCTGGTTTGGTGAGATGACATGCAACCGGGAGGCTGGTATTGAGATCAGGATTCACACCCGGCTCAATAGGAATGGCAGAATCTTTCGGGTGAACAAAGGTCTTCTTTGGCTGTTCTGCCTTTTGAACAATCTCATCAAGTTCAACTTCCTTCACCCGTGTCATGGTGACTTCGTTTGCGCTCGC
Source organism: Mnemiopsis leidyi (assembly GCA_000226015.1). Classification (NCBI taxonomy): domain Eukaryota; kingdom Metazoa; phylum Ctenophora; class Tentaculata; order Lobata; family Bolinopsidae; genus Mnemiopsis; species Mnemiopsis leidyi. The sequence goes on from JH153124.1 coordinate 50,413, forward strand.
TCTAGCAGTCTCGTAATTCGATAGTGTTGTCGTGAGGTTTGAAATCTTGCTGATATTCTTCTCACACTCGATCTTCGTCAACATCTTCTCCCTCATTGCTGTCTCATATTTGTTTTTCAGTTCTTCCAGAGCTGGCTCGTACGACTGGTAATGCTTTTTAAGACGCCGAATATCGCTAAACAGCTTCTCTTTCTCCTGCACGATCCTGCGATGATGCATGCGGTGGTAATCACGCTCTTTCTTCATCTTGATGAACTGAGTTCCGGCTTTGTTCACACTTCGACCCATCTTCTCGATCTCCCTCTGTAGAAACTTAACCCGGTTCTCTAGCTCTTCGTTCTGAACGTAACAGTCTGGAACCAACTCAGGGTTTTCCAGACCACCGCGGGTCTGCAGCTCATACCACTCGCGCTGGAACGCATCCAGTGTCCGGGTCATCTTGTATCTGATAAGGAAGTTCCTGATGAAATCATCGACCACCTCAGGTCGCCTAGTAACAGTAGCTTTAGGAATCTCGACAACTTCATGAAGTCCTTCACTCTGTAAGTTTTGTTGCATGGACCGCAGGGCGGTTTCCAGATCCTCCTCAGCTTCAGAATCAGATACGTCATCATCAAATTTTACTTCCTCGTAGTCAACACTTTCAGCATCTTCCTCTATCTCGACTTTTTCTATGTAGTAGATGGGATCTTGGGTAGGCATGGCTACTGAAAATATGCCAGGGTGTTATAAATGGATTATGACTTGTGGATGAATAAACCTGTATGATCAAATTTTGCTCAATTTATTTTGTGCAGATAAAATCTTCATGCTGTAAATCGTGGCAACATCATTTATATTGAATCAAAGTGGTAAATTCTGGAATTTGGTGCAATGAAACAATAACGAATAAAACTCGTATTTTTAAATGAAAACAACCATTTCAAATTGACATGAAAACAATATTTTAAGTCCGCATGAGAGAATACATTAAAGCATTCAATCGCAGATGTGCATTATGTTGTATAATCTGCAGATTTAGCCATGAAAAGAATCAGCATCATCTATATCGCACAGTTCATAATCAACACATTCTTTTCAATTCTACTACATAGATATCAAAATAACAATTTAATCCATTGAATTGATTATATTATGTCAGATATTCAATCATAGAAAATCAAAACAATTATCAACAGTAGAAAATACTCAACATTTTATGAAATAATGATTCCGCAAGGAATTCGCAATTTTAGATGAAATAAATTGTAAACTTGTAAAATTATTTAATTTACTACTATCATCCAAATGAAGAAAAAAAAACAAAGGATTATCTTAAATTCACGAAATGAGCCACAAAATACAAATGGGCTCAAATAGAATTTCCGATTTTTAACATGTTACCAATCATGTTCAACAACTTTATTTATCATATCCGAAATAACAAGATAACCCGAATCAATACCTACCTAACAGCAACTGTCAACAGTTTTCTTAACTGCCTCCTCAACCGGTCGGCAAACATGAGGGGAGGGCTGGGTAAAAACGGACAATTTCTGATAAACAAGCTGAATTTCGTTTTGAAGTTGCGTCAGTTTATCATAAATATCCGTCATCCAGTGCACATTCAACATGATGGTACGATCACAATACGCGTTCTTAGGTAAACTGTACTTATCCTTAACGTGAAGATCTTGAGGGTTTTTCAGACAAGATATGGTGAGGACCAGCTTAATATCCTTGATGTGGAAGTTGACGAGAACTCCCGGCGGTAACTCAGGGGAGAAGACACAGTAGTTCCGATTAAAGGTGGTGGCCACGTCCTGACGAGGAAGAACGAGTTGGAGTTTACATCGCTTTATCTGGTCCAGGATGAAGTCTAGAGCTCTCTTAGCCAGACGGACGTCGGTTATCTTGCCCTTGGAGATGTCCTCACACTTTTGTTTGACGTAGAACATGTAGTTGGCGGCGTGTCCCAGCTGACACAACCTCCACGGGTTGTGCTCCTCCTCTTTGATACTTGCTACTGTTTTGATCGGTACGGGGTTGTTGTTGATCTCTATCGAGAGTTCCGTTTTAGTGATCAGTGTTCCCTTCATCTTGATGTGGCCTTTGACATGATCGTCTCTGAGGGACGAACTGAGGGGTATCGTTTCACTCGGGATTTCAGCCCCTGTTCTTGGACTCAGGAGGTTTTGTGTCGGGTCTGTAGACGCTAGCAATGGAGCAAACTCCTCAAAACTGGAAAGAAGATCTTTGAAAATGGGAGGGAGCTCAGCTGCTATAAACCATTCTTGTTCCTTATTTCCTGACATATCACTGACTACTGACCTATTAGAATAAGGTTAGGTTAGAAACGATTAGGGAAGGTCTAAAAAGCAGTATGTAGATCGTAGTTGAATGGGCATGGACTCAAAATTTAACAAACAGCGACGTTGAATATTACAGTGATTTAAAGTTTTTAGTCCATACTCTTATAGTCACTGTTGTAGTCGCTGTAGCTGCTACTGTCACTGTTATAAAAGTATAAACTCAAAAGATGGTGCTCTTCTTGATCTATGTTATAAATAGGACAATTCTAAGAAAGATGTCTGAAAATATACTGAGTCAATATTTACATGTATTAAATTCATTGTCTGGGAGCATATGGTAAGATTGGATGTAGAAATATTGGCTACTGCTTTTGTTGGTGGTCCGAAGAATCATCCAAGTTACATGATGTGTACTCAATACTCAAATACTGTGAATATATTTGAACAGAAACGATTTCTACTGTATGGTTAAAACAATTCATGGACGGACAACGCATGGTGGATCAAATAAACCTTATTGGAGGCACTGAAAGTACCCAAAAACAGAAAATCTCTGACAGAAAGGGACTGTAAACTGAAAGTTTTAGAGCTGAAATCTTTTTTCGGGGTCAAAATATAGCTGGCCCTGGGGTTGTGTGAATATATCTGTGGCTGAGTCGAAAATTTATTCGGGATCATTACAAATTTCTCCAAATCTAAAACAATTTCCGGGCAATTTTCCAACATCTACTCCTTTTAATCTTACAATAACATTTGTCAATTTATTTTAGGTCGGAGCTGATGAGACTCATTTGATATTTCAGTAACGAATAAATTTGGGTAAAAAATGTGCTCACTGGCAGCTTTAGCTCAATAGAATAATAATATAAGTAATACATTCAACGTTAACACAGGAATTATTACCTAATACACAGTCGGTTGTTCACAAAATTAAGAGATAAAATTTCCCAGTATCCTGGTATGATGAAAATATTGAAAGATCAATTGAGAAATATTGCATTATAACAAAGACTTTCAATATCACGCAATTGCTGATGCACTCAGAGCTTTGGTAATATTATCTTGATGTCTTTCCTCTTTCTTCTCTCTTTCTAATTTTTTCACAATCCGCTGCCGACAGAAAATGATAAGATTGATAAAAGCCACAATTAGTACATTATCGATTAAAAGCCAGATGTACTTGTACCAAATAGTCTTCCTGAAATTATCGTACTTCTTCTGATCCTCGTTCTCACTTTCCACCAACATTCCAAATCCCAGGTCGAGGTCCAACCGGGTCTCGTTGCCCCGGCAGGTCGCCGCGCCCAGCCCGTAATCATACCACGTGACCAAGGAGAGAAACCTGTCTGCCTTCATCTTCTTGACACACATCTGGGTACCGGCCAACTCTATGTCCCTGGACGGAAGGGACAGTTGGGTGAGGTACTGGCCGCACGGCGGCACATCGCACGTGCTCGACTTGTTGTCGGCGGTGTAGCACCAAGGCCGGTAGAAGATCTTGTCGGCGGGGTTTCCGGGGTTACGACACAGATTCTTTTCTAGGTGACTGTACTGACTCTGTAAGGGGACGGGTAATGTTATTGCTAGTAAACTACGTCTAGCTTTCTAGACAGGATGGTTGTTCCGGTCTCATTATCCTTCAAATCGATTATATACACAGAGTTATTCAGATCGATTATTATTTTTGAACCTTAAAAACGTTGAATATCGAAATTTATATTAAGAAGTGAATTATGATGATATCTTATAAGTACTGTGATATCTAATGATATTTTAGTCAGAGGAGGATTTTAGAGTCACTTAAAACTTAAAAAAGTAAAATTCACGCATATACCTGCGTTGCATCCCATTTTTGGCAAAGTTCCCCGTCTTTAGTTCTATGCACATGACCTGTGTACTCTTTACCATTGCCAGTGTAACAATCGTTTAGCTGATGAGTCAATGTCAATGTCTGCTAGTTTGCTCAAGACTTGGTGAAAACTAAAAAAGAAGTAAAAAGTAAAAAATAAGTATTATAAAAGATGGGAAGCCTGTTTTTGCGTTCTCATTTCGACTTAGCTTGCTCGCTGCTTACATTTGAGTCTGTGTTAGTGGTTTCATCTTCAATCATGACAATAAGATGATGATCGTTCTTAACCAGAACCCCACAAATTTTGGGTTGAGGCGGAGGAACAGGACATCGCTCTCTAGAAAACTTCAACTGAGCAGTAGCAGGAGCACTTTTCCGGCCAGTAGCAGCACTGATGGTCCACAGGAAGAAGTTGTAGACGTTATCTACGGAGAGGGAATTTAGCAGCTTTAGATCTTTCGGGGAAATTTGATATTCATAAGATGAAAAAAGGGAGGTTTAATGATCTGTTTCCTCTGTTGTTAAAGTAATACAAGGCAAAAAGAGGTTTTTTGTATTTTTGAAATGTAACCTGCTTTGAATCTTTCAATTTTCAGCATAATTGAAGTGGTATTTCGAGGAATGTTGTCACGGCTGACCAAAAGATTCATTACTTTTTTAGACCTTTTGTCCATATCAGACGTTTCTAACTGCCGTTCGAAGATTCCATCTTCGTCGCCATACAATTCCAAATCATTCTCATTTTCGTTGGTATCCATGTCCTCGACGGTTCCTTGTCTGACTTTCAACATGAAATTTTCCACCAAACTTAGAGAGTGTGGAAACTTCCATTTTATGAGGACAACAACAGATGGAAAAACTCCCTTTTCGTACCAGATCTGTAGAATAATTCTCTTGAAACATTGGAAAACAATAATATGATCTACGTAGTATGTGGCGAATACTGAGTGATCTAGTTAAACGTATTTTGAAGCTTGAAGAACATTGATCTGTAACTAGGTCAGTAGTTCTCAAGTTCTTAAAAAGAACCTAAAGCCATATTATGAAATGAACAGCACTGGCCACATTTATAAGATTCAAGAACTCCCAGTTTTACTTGAAATTTTTTTTGTTTCCCTGTTACGGAGTCACAGAGTGACATGATAGAAGTCTAAGTTTCCCACGATAATGAAACTATTAAAGTTTTTAAGAAACAGATCATGGAAGGCAAAAAGTGAAAGAGAATATTCTAAGTCTAGCCACTTGGACGGCCCATGTGAGCCTCCCACGTTATGTATTTAACACAGAGCAGAGTGGCAGTAAAAAGAAACCATCCAAACAAGTGACAAGGATACCACGTGGTAACTAAGGTGATCACGTGATCCAGGAAAAAGAAAGAGTTAAGCGAGAGAGAAACTGAGAGCTATTTTCATGATTATCCTTCACATGTCGAAAGTTTCCGGTTAGCACATGCTAGCCAATCGCCAGGGATGCGATTCATGACACGACACAAGTCGTCTCTACTTAAACCCACACTTCCGTACAGAAATACGGCTATATCTTACCTGTTGTACATCTAACTGTTTGGGCTTGTGTGTCTGAGAGTTGAACACTTCGTTCAAAGTTCGCAACATTACAGGTCGAGTAGGAGGACCTACTTCGGTTGTGTTCCCTTTCGTTAGAGAAGCTTGCACACTGATCATGTACCTGGATATCACGTGTTGAAACAGGCGAAGCTCTTGGTAAACTTGTAGTTGAATGATTGGTCCATTCTTTATAAGTTGCATGGTAACGAATTAAATTTGAATAGTTCTTCTCGGCTCAAGGAGTTGCACGATGCACAAATAAAAACAGTTGGTTCATTAAAAAACATTTGGTTTATTAATCAACTGTTTTTATTTGTACAACTTCTTGAGCCGAGAAGAACTATTCAAATTTAATCCTCGTAAACTTTGTTAGAAGAGTTTACTTAACCGTTAGAAACTTAAATTTTAACAATTCAATATCTTACATCCTGCATAAATCCTGCCTCGAAGCATTTCAAACCTGGTTCCATTCTGTAAAGGTTCGATATTCAAGGTGTCACTTCCGGTAAAAGTAACTGATCTGCTCTCACTGATGTCGCTCAGCGGGTAAAACGTAACTTTGTAGTCAAGCGCCCTGTTTCTATCCAGCAGTTTTAGTAGTATCGAATCATCTTTTATCTTATGTTGGTCGGGATCAGAAAGAGTCGTTGTCAGGGCCATGTTAAGTTCTGCCTGAAGTACAGTCCAGATAGAGGAGGTTGACTCAGACGTTCCAAATCTGTTGGAAAGGGAGTACTCCATCTTGTATCTTACATTCTCTGTATCTAGCCCAGTTTGTGATATCTCTAGGTACCCCTCCCAAAGCAACCTGGCGGTAAAGTTACCCCGACTCTCGGGAATAGACCCGTTGTTAAGGGGCATTGTCACTGTCACTAACTCCCCGTCCGAAGAACTAACGGTCACGTGATAATTTGTGATGTTCCAAACGTCCTGACTGACCGGAACTGTGTACTTCAGAACTCCAGGGTTGCTCTGATCTATTTCTGGAGGTAAAGGTCTGAGAGGGGCAGCCTCAACCTTAACTGAGTAAGTAACGTTTACAGATCCAGCTCCGTTCTTTAATACACAAAGGTAGGTCCCCGAATACAGGGCTGAGTCAGGAACTATCTGGATAATTCCTCTTTGGGGTTCAATTTCTTCGAACTCCACTCCTCTCTCTTCCAGAGACATTCCGTCAATCGTCCACATTCCTTCGGTTTCTGGCAGAGATGACACGCCGTATCCGTAACATTGTAACGGGTGAGGTCGGTTTAGTGGAAGTGTGAACTCCCGCTCTGGCGTGTCAATCTGAACAAGTGACGTTTATACACCGTAATAGTTTCATTGCAATAGGACCTATTTATCAAACTTGAAATGTAAATTTCAGTAAAGTTATGCCCTACCCTAGGACTCATAACAGTTTGATGATCGACCAACCTGCAAAACAATGTAGACTTTCTGCAAAGCGAATCTAATCGGTTCAAGTTCGTTCCTTCCAACCTCTGTCTCAGACTTGAAGTTGATCTGGACCTCCTCCACATGAGTGTCATGGTACATCCACACATCGTGGTCCCCGCTCATCTCCCCGAAGTTTTCCAGGACCCAAGTCCCGTCCTCTCCAAGCTGGAAGTGCTCCTTGTCCTCGTATTTCGGATCACTGGATGACGACAGGATATTCACCTCGGGCAGAGGAAAACCCTGGTATTTCAGCTCCAGCTTCACCTTGTCACTTAGCAACAGAGGGAAGGCCGGATACAAACCATTCTCGTTGATCACCAACGTCTTGTTGACCCTTGCTTTACTTTCTCTACTCGATATTATCGAGATCCGAACTTCCGGTAACACTGGAAGATAGTGGTAGGCATACGCAGTGATCTTCCGTTCGTTAGTCAGATAGGTTTCATCTGGGAGAATTCCTGGTAAGAGCAGCATTTTCACTTCGCACGTGTATTTTCCGATCTCTTTCGCCTCGATTTTCTCCTGGTTTAGTACCTCTCTCACTGTGTTGCCGAAAGTATCACTGAAAAAAATACAACGACAATAGAATGATCGATTTCTCAGCTTAATATTCCTTACTGATGAAGGCTTTAAGGGCAGCCAGAGTTAACGTAACAAGTACATCCTCCGAGATACCAGAATGCAAATAAAAGCAAACTAAATATTTGAACATGTACCTTATGGTCCAGGTTAGGGTTGAATTGAGGACCCCTCTACCGTCCACAGTAAGTGTTTTCGCCTGGCACCTAAACCAACGTCGTGTTCCATTCAGAATGTGTTCAGGAAACCGTGCAAACGTCGGCGTCCAAATCTCGTAGCTACACAACAGGTTTCGCTTTTCCAGAACAGGCACGTTAGCAATGCCAAACTTGCCTTCAGACCTGGACAAAGATAAACTGTACGCCCCATGGGGTAACCCCTCACAGTCGATGTCCTCGATGTTGACAGAGTCACCTTGACCGCAATCTTGGGACCCTTTTTCGGCAATTTTGGAGCCGTTTCCAAGTTGCCCCGCCATCCACGTGATCCCACACGTTGCCCTGGTGACGAACTCTAAGTCCTCCTCGTGTTGAACGCAGTACAGAGATAGAAAATTGTGGGCACAATGCTCGTAGGCCTCCTGAAAAGTGACCCAGCTCTTTCTGAAAAAGGTCATAACTTCAGCAGGGCGGATTGGGTGATAACACTTATCATCCTTGAAGCAGCACCCGGATCTTTCGCAAACTCTCTGGCTGATACCTTGCCATCCGCACCTCTTGACACCAGACCTCCTCCTGTCGACCCTAAAGTCCTCCTTGTTGCCCAAATAGCAGTAGGAAGGTGACAAATCTCTGTATCGTACCTCGTGTCTAACTTTCCGGTCCTCCTCGCAAAACTCACTCCCTTCTTCAGCCGGACATGTGTTCTCACTAAAGCCGACTGAAAGAAGGAGAGCGATCAAAGCAATACAAAACATAGCAGGATTATGTGTGTCTGTATGTCCGTGTGTGTGGTGTGCGGTAGAGAGATGTTGGGAGCGGAGAACTGGAGAAGCATTGTGTTGGGTAGAGCAGCCGATAGTATCGTCTTTTGTCTTCCAATTAGCTGCTAGTGGTAGTCTGCTGTTTCAGAGTTTCACGTGGGGTACAACATAATTATAATTGTGTAAATTGTGAGGGCTTATTGATGCATCAAGGTTACTTCTTGGAAACTGTAAACAGCGTCGTAACTATTTCTAAGCTTGTTTATGGTAATGTTCGAGAAAATATTCTAAAAACAAATGAACGGACAGAACATTTTGTATATTCTTAATCTTGCAGCACTGCATCAAATTGCTTTTTCATTTTTGCATTTTAGTTAAGAAAAGTTGTGCCCATTGTGCAAACTTCAGAGTGTTCAAATTTCATTTAAAGTAAATTTGAACAAACAATGATGTATGTCCTTTTCCCCTGCTAGTGTTATACGAGAAATAAAAAGTACAATAACTTAATAGCATATTTGACAGTTCACACTTTACTTAACGTCACAGCTAACTTCACTGTTTACTTTATATAGGTGATCAACCAAGACTAGCCACATCATGAATATGCGACTTCTTATCGTAACGGCGGCAATCGTCTACACTGCAAACTGTAAGATATAATTTGTAAATTCCAAAACTACACACAAAGCTATTTTATAAATACTCGGCTAATAAATACTATGATGCAAACTTGATTTACAATTGCCTGTTGATGTAAAATTTTGGAATAAATTCGACCGTGATTACATCTGATTACAGGTGCTATCAAGTGTGTCCAGGGAACAAACGGAACTGCAGAGGCCACTGCCTGTGCTACCGCCTCAGAAACCAAGTGTTCAGGGTAAGTAACTAAATCAATGCATCTAAAAAAAGCTATCAAATCGAACAATAATAACATTGGAATATGTTTTCAAAGCAAGCTTTTTATACTTATCTAATCAGTATTGATTCCTATAATTTATGATTCTACACAGATTTTATTCATATAATGAAATCAACCAAACCTCAGGCCAAAGTTCGTTGAGTACACCGGCCTAAGCACCGGAGTGAACTATGCATGTGGTGCATGTGCTGGAGAGACTGGTGGTGTCACCTGTCAAGAATGCACCGGAACCGACACCACAACTGGGTGCAACAAAGCTGTGGACACAGGAGCTGATTTCAAGTGCCACAAATACACATATGATACCGAGACTAAAGCCTTCAAAAAGGCAGATGCTTTGGAAACCTGCAAAAGACTCAAGGACACCGCCATCAAATGCAACATGTAGGATGTTTTAATTTTGTTCATAAAGGATTGAATAATTGCTTCTGCTTAGTGCTTGTTTAGGCTCTCATGTAAATCAAATTATCCTTTGACAACTGAAAAGAGTCGTAAACTTAAGTTGTGCAACAGTGACTGACAAATGAGAGTCAGATTTGACCAATCAGTATCGAAAATGCTGGGCCACGTGGTGGCCGATCACGATAGGTTAAAGTTTTAACTCCTTTATGAAATATTGAGATCTGATATTGCTTAGATCTCTAAAACATCAAGCAATGCTGATATAGTAATATGGATTTTTATCTTACATTTTATTTTGCATTCTATCACAATGAACCATTAATTTTAGTTCAGTACCTACGTACTGCATGCTATTTGTATTCTTATATTTATTCATATACTTCAGACTTAACTTCCGTAGTTTAAAGCCAGTCTGATCACATCTAAAATCAAACTCTACAGCTACCTATAGACGCTTTGTTTCAGGCCCAAGACTAATGCCACCCAAACAACCTACACAAGCACGTCCGGATGTGGAGCATGCAAGACGGCAGACACAGAGACTCACTGTGAAGCGTGCACCACTGACAGCTGCAACAAATCTAGTGCTATAAGAGTAGCAGTTCTGCTTGCACCCCTCCTTGCAGTCCTCGTAAATCTCATCTAAGTCGGGAAACCTTTGTGTGGAATTTTGAATGTTGGACTTGAGAAGATTTTTCTTTCACAGATTTCGAAATTATTCAATTTTGTGTCAAACTTTTATTGATGCAATAAAATCGTGATCGTAGCAAATGAGATTGAGAGTTAGATTTCTTGGACATCATAAATCTATGGCAGTGTGAGTCATCAAGCATATTTCTAAGTTTCATGGTAGACAATTTTGGAATTAAGCGATTTTGCAGAATGTTTTGTAAAACATATTATTGCGGTATTTTTGTTACTATCAAATCATCATACACCTCAAAGATTTAAATAGTTTGACTGTTTCTATGATATTTAAGCAACCCTAAATATATAACGTTTTTCATGTTGCCTTGTTTTCTACCTATTACTGCAAAACAAATAAGGTACACAATATCTCGATACTCTCAACATTTCTATGATACAAATATCTTGAGCTCTGATTATGCTAAATCAGATGGGAAGTGCTTGATAACTTGATGAAAATCGTCTTGATCTTCTTTCTCGGCAACTCCGGTCAACGGTGTCTCTTTGGATAATCTAGTGACGAGGCATTCACCCCAGGACAATTATAAAATTGTAAATTCAGGCTGTGGTTTAGAAACAATCATTTAGGCCTGATCTTGATAAAAGTTGAGAGCACAGCAATAACCGTTTCAGGAACTCAAATTCAGGCAATTATGTGTGAGCTTTTAGAATAAAGTGCAGCACGGTAAAAGTTGAAAGAGACGGGGTTAACTCTACGTTCCGTATCAGATGATTATCATACGATTATCATTATCATAAGATTATCGATTGGGGACCGAGTATCCCTCGGTCAATGTTTACTTTAACAATATATTATATGTTATAATATCTTCTTCTTCTTCTACATATTTATATGTAATCATATCATAATATGAATAAACTGTAATCCCTCTATGTAGGGCACGGCACGCTGAAAAAAATTGGCACATACTTTAGATCTAAGGTTTAATAAAAATATAGTTAACAATACTCATAAGGTTCTTTGTTAGAAAGTAGTAATATTGTAGTGGATCTCAAATAGAGGTCTCAAATAGAGGTCTTAAATAGAGGTCTCGATGGCTAGAGAAACAAGGCCCATGCCATAATAACATTATTGTAAGACTATCCATCCTTTTAAATCAACACATAAGCTTAAAACATTGCACTAAAGCGCAAACAGTAATGTAAATTAGTAAATTACGCGATTAACTGTCCGAATGGTCTCAGTATTCCAATCACCTGATTGAGAATTAGGGTGCCTGTTTTGTTTGCTTCAGAATTTTGAATGTGACTTTGAAAATATGAACTTGCCATTCAGTAGTTAATTCTGTCAACAATATTGTCCATTAAGCTATGTTGTAGGGTCAACCAAGCTACATGATGTGTACGGAGCAAATATTTGAACGGACACGATTTCCACTGATAATAAATTCAGAAAATTCATGGACCGGCACCGTGCCGAGTCGGGTATGATCCGACAACCTCTGCATTGTCTAGATGAGTGCTCTACCAATTGAGCTACTGGCCCTATTACAACATAACAGACCCGTTAACAATCAGTGCACACCTCTGGGAGTCGAGCTTGCTCGAAATGAGGACCTGAAAAAGGCCCCGTCCCAACTTGAAACCACGTCTATTAAGCAACCTATTATGATACAAATAATGTTAGGCTGTATAAATTATCGATTTAAATCATGAAGTGCATTCTGTATTAGATAGCGGCATTTTGCTCATTTTAATCAATAAAGTTCAGAGTTTACATCCCAAATTATAATCCAATTGAAAACATGAAATTAATCATCATAAACCAAAAATAACTTGAATTTAATTGGAGTTAAAAAGTGGGTTAACACGTGATATTCAAATCGTCCTTTACATGCAAAGAAGACTTTTCATTGGTCAAAGCAGTGCAAAATCATATTGCTGTGCTGTGCTTACATTTTACTTGGGCAATAATCATAGCTGCTGTGTTTTTAAATCAGTTCAAAGTTTTCTAGATTTAATCAGTTACCGCCATTGCCTCTTTCATCATTACTTTGTTATGAGACCAAGATTTATATCAGGTGCTATATAGAATAATTATTTCAATTCATTAATAAACCTACAAATTCTTTCTTGTGAGTTTTAGCAAGCCATTCCAATTATGATTAATGCTTTACAATTAACTTGTCACGGCCGACTAACGAATCAAATCAACTTAGCTGATTTCAGTTAATGCAATTCCCCGATAAAATGTCAAATTCCTTCCGGGGTCTGACGATCGTCACCTTTGTTGGCTGAAACATCTGATTAAAATATTAAATACAAATACTCAGCTTGGTTACATTCATGTCTTAGAATGGGAAAAACGCGGTTAACAGAGGTGAGATTAAAATTACAACACCTCTAGTTAAACAAATTGCTGTCGTAATGTGTTTGATCTCAACAGCGTTTGTTTAACTATATTGACATTCTAGCTCCTAAATATCATTAAGACAGTTTTTAGTAAAGTCGATTTAACTAATATATCTACAGTAAACCCTCGATTTACTGGGCCTCTGCTTACCGTGTCCCTCTATTTACCGGGCCTCCTTCCTTTCCCCCGAAATTGTTTAATATTTTCACACAAAACATTTTTCCCGTCTTTTATTTTGCGTGTCACATGTCAAAGCTTGTTATCTCATGGTCGTTACATTATACGGCTCCCTCTGTACCCAGGCCCAATTAAAGCATGCTATATTGCCCTGATAAAGATACACGAGATGCTTCACAGTCCAGCACACGATCGTGTATCAGCATGACTTGATCGCATACGCCGATGGCACAATATGTAAGATCGATTAAGAGTCGGACAAGGCCATGGGATCTCAGATCTGAGCTTTTAAAAGCAGGCAGCGGCACACGTGATATTTTGGTAATGGTATCTCTTCGCCATGTGACATTGTGATAGTGCCTTAACATGTACGTGTACTGATATATGTAACGTAACCACGTCATACATACACAATAAAGCGATCGACCTTGAGATTACTGATCGAAGATGTCATTCAGAACGTTGCATCCATTCTCACATTTCTTAATCCCTCATTCCCTCAAAGAGCACTTTTAACAATAAATAACTGTCAATAACTTAAGTTACTATTTTTGGCCAAAATTAGGCCATATTTTGGTCAAATTCTATTTACCAGGCCCCTCTATCTACCGGGCATCAACCCTTTCCCCCGAGAGGCCCGGTAAATCGAGGGTTTACTGTATATATATGCTATGGCAGTTAAAAGTATAGCCAATCATATGCACGTCTATTAGCAAGCATTTGTATCTTGAAAGATGTCAGGTCAGTTGTACACATGACAATAAGTTGCACTTTCTATTTCACTTTCATTCTTAAAGGAGACTTTTGAGAGGTCAGTGCTGTTGTTACTTTCATTTGTAAAAGTTGCAGTTATATGCTGTGTCTCTGTAACAACTTGATTAAATTTTATCTAGTTTATAAAGCTGATCTTAGTAATACATTGAGTTCTAAACTTTTTAATTTCTAGATGGGTTTTTTGTAGCTTCTCATCAACATTGATTACAGTAGCACTGAAATTCGCCATTTCCTGCTGTTGTGTTTAATCAATAGTATATAAATATCATTCAAGGTAGCAAAGACATGAAACTTTTCATCGTTTTGGCAGCTTGTCTTTACAGCGCAGGTAAGAGCAAAGCAAATAATTTACTTCCTGACTTAAATTTTGTGAAACAGATTAATACACATAGATATACATTTTTGGATATTATGCATCATAATGAAAGAATTGTGATACTGTGATAAGCTTTTTGAAAGGAGCAAATATGTATTACATCCATACGTCTTTTCTGATTTAAAATGCATATAGATTTTTGTAGAGAAGTTTTGTGAAATAGTTTTTTTTTTGAAAAAAAAAATATTGATCCTAAGGAAATATCGATGGCATTTTTTGGGAAGAATCACAACTTTTTATATCCTCTGACATGTGACAGCAATTTAGCAATGAGAAGTAAGGTATGTCCAATCGATATCAAGAAACGCTATCACCAACAATTTTCGGGTGCCCCTAAAAATACTTATACATTTAAATATCAACTATTTTTAGATGCTGCAATCAAGTGTGTCCAGGGAACAAACGGAACTGCAGCGGCAACTGCCTGTGCTACCGCCTCAGAAACCAAGTGTTCAGGGTAAGTAACTAAATCAATGCATCTAAAAAAAGCTATCAAATCGAACAATAATAACATTGGAATATGTTTTCAAAGCAAGCTTATCTAATCAGTATTGATTCCTATAATTTATGATTCTACATCGATTTTATTCATATAATGAAATCAACCAAACCTCAGGCCAAAGTTCGTTGAGTACACCGGCCTAAGCACCGGAGTGAACTATGCATGTGGTGCATGTGCTGGAGAGACTGCTGGTGTCACCTGTCAAGAATGTACCGGAACCGACTCCACAACTGGGTGCAACAAAGCCGTTGAGACAGGAGCTGACTTCAAATGTTATAATTGGAGTTACAACAGCACTTCCAAAGCTTTCCAGATGAGCAATACAACCACCACATGCAAACGACTGAAAGCTACTGCCCTAGTGTGCAATATGTGAGTTGAGGCACAGTAAATATAGGTTTTACTGTATTGCGAAAAATCGGGGAGGGGGAGGAGGAGATGGCCCGGTAAATCGAGGGATACGGTAAATAGAGCAACTGTAATTTAAGAGGTTTTACCGTATAAAAACCATCTGCAAACCTAGCTATTAAAAATGAAAATGATGTTTCTCTTTTTCAGGCCCAATGGTACCGCTACAACAGCAAACTACAAGCGCACATCAGGCTGTGGAAACTGCACTGCAGCAGATACCCATTGTGAAGCATGTACAAAAGACAGCTGTAACAAATCATCTGCCCTCCGACTTGCTGTCGTTTTTGTCCCCCTTCTGGCACTTTTGGTTCATCTTTTCTAAAAACTGAGAATTGTTCAATTTATTTTCAAAATTTTTCCAATACACTTTAAGGACAAACAGTGATAAGCCCCTCTGCTTCAGGTATGAGATTGAATAACAGCCAAATTTTCATAAAAGAAACAAACAATTGAACTAGCCATCACTTATAGATTCCATACATTATAGGTTGATTGTGATGAAGTTAACATTTTATGATATATAAAATTACGTTGATACTGTATGATCAATAACCATTGAAATTTGAGATATTTTAAATCTGGATGTTTTACTCATTCTGGGATGTAACTGAAATGCTGCAGTGGTATATAAAAGGGTTAGCCAAGCAGACCAACTGATCTTAACTCAGTATCCTATCATCATTGCCAGTTGCTAACGTGCCCAAAAGGAATAACCTTCCTTGTCCAAATGTTAAGATGACTAAGTATAATAAACACAAGAACAAAATCATGTTGAAGACGATCAGGTAAGCTTAGTCAGCATCGACAAGGAGCCCCTTCAGTATAACTGTAGAAGCCTGGGTACACTGTACAGGTGTAACAAATACAAGGTGACAAATCTTCTGGGACATTACTGCACTGGTATTTTAGGGGAAGGTGAAATCAGAAGTACTACAATATTTAAAGTTCAAAGACCATGAAGATGTCAGACTGTAAGTCTGAGGATGTCAGACTGTAAGTCTGAGGATGTCAGACTGTAAGTCTGACATCCTCAAATTTTATTTTTGTAGTATTTGTTCATGTTTCACCTCTACCCAGGCTTTTACAGATATACTGAAGGGACTCCTGGAAGATTCTAGATCTTTTAACAAAGACCCTCCTCATTCAGAAAAACTCAAAATTTTCAGAAAAACTCAAAATTTTTATTTACAGCATTTAATATAAATCAAATCATAAATATCTCATTCTCCGTGCCTAAATAAGATATAGCACACGGGTTGGCCCGGCATGGTGCGCGTACGGTTGACGGCGCGGCGCGCGCGCACCCGTCCACTTGCCACTAGAACATGTGGTTTGGGACAGGCACAAACACGCCCGCGGCATACCGTACGCGGCACACATACGACGAATAATTAAAGATAAAGTTAAGATTCTTCTCATTAGGATCAATTATGATAAGTCATCTTCAATTCAACAAATATTTTGACATTTTAAATTAAAATATTAGCTATATATGGTAATAGTTTAACTTTAAAAGTGAAATCATGTGAGCTTCAAACCGCAACACTGCATTTAAACAAATCATTTACTCGCTCATCGAGGGACATTCGCGGAGGCGGACACTCGAGGGCGTCCGCCTCAGCGTGCGCCGAGACTTTAAAAAATTAGACAGATTGACTTGCTGACTAACGCGAGCCGCCAAACGGCAGTGCACATGTGCGCACAATTGTTTGGTAGTGGGTAAACTGTTGAAACTAAAAGCCACTCAGTCTTGACCTCGATGAGCGGGCACCTGCCCCGCAAGCACGTCGGTAGAAACCAAGTGCCAGCAGTGCAAGAAAGATGAGCGTCATGTGTCATCGCCAGCTGGTAAAAATCTAGGTTAAAACTGCTCGGCTACTATCTAAGTAAGTAACGGACTAATTCAAATATAAATTCTTGAATTCGAATTCAGCTCCTAGTCATAATCCTGCGAATAAGCCAATTCCCGAATCCCTCGGTCCAAACCTGCAAAGTGAAGGCTGCTGAAGGATGAGAACATTATTCATTTTCTCTCACCCTGTTGTACCTTCACTGCATGTTTGGGGATATCCGAGAGATCGGGAACCGAAATAAACACCAAACCATGACAATTAATTGATTTTCTCGTCCAAAAATTTGCAATGTTTCATCTTGATTTGCAGGCAACGACACATGGATAGGAAAGGTAAGGCTACTAAGATAACGGTGAAAATTCTATAAAAATAATTCTAGCAACT